>CAUYLG010049558.1:0-67018 GCA_963573385.1 Cacajao melanocephalus | reverse complement strand
CAAATGCCCATCGATGATAGACTGGACAGGGAAAATGTGGCATGTATACACCATGGAATACTATGCCGCCATAAAAAACGACGAGTTCATGTCCTTTGTAGGGACATGGATGAACCTGGAAACCATCATTCTCAGCAAACTAACACAAGAACAGAAAATCAAACACTGCATGTTCTCACTCATAGGTGGGTGTTGAACAATGAGAACACATGGACACAGGGAGGGGAGCATCACACACTGGGGTCTGTCGGGGGGAAATAGGGGAGGGACAGCGGGGGGTGGGGAGTTGGGGAGAGATACCATGGGGAGAAATGCCAGATATAGGTGATGGGGAGGAAGGCAGCAAATCACACTGCCATGTGTGTACATATGCAACAATCTTGCATGTTCTTCACATGTACCCCCAAACCTAAAATGCAATAAAAAAAAAAAAACTGGCTTCCCAGTCAGATAGCTGTGACTACCATTTGAAGGCAGGGGGAGATATTTTAAAATGAATTTCACTTTCAGCCTAGTATACCAAGGAACCTCTTCACTGTACAATATGAAAAAAAGCAATGTATTATCTATATTACAGTTTAGAAAATATCATAGGCGAGCCAGGTGTTGTGGCTCATGCCTGTAATCCCAGCACTTTGGGAGGCTGAGGCAGGTGGATCACCTGAGGTTGGGAGTTCGAGGCCATCATGAGCAACATGGAGAAACCCTGCCTCTACTAAAAATACAAAATTAGCTGGGCGTGGTGGCTCATATGTTGTAATCCCAGTTACTTGGGAGGCTGAGGCAGGAGAATCACTTGAACACAGGAGGTGGAGGTTGTGGTGAGCCGAGATCGCACCATTACACTCCAGCCTAAGCAACAGGAGTGAAGCTCCGGCACAAAAAAAAAAAAAAAAAAAAAAAAGAAAGAAAGAAAAAACAAAAAGAAAATATCACAGGAAAGGAAGATACACAGATAAAGGTTGGATTTGAGTTCTCTTTTCCAGTGTTATTATTGAATAAGAAATTCTTATAAGTAAAAACGGAAGTTTGCAAGTATGTTAATATTTAGAACAATTAATTCACTCCTTCCCATTACCCCCAGGCCAGGGGGCATGAATGACACAGGAAGGCCAGTTTTCATGGCAGACCATTGAAAGAAGGCCTTCAGAGAAATAAGAGAGACAAGGTACATTCCATAAACCAAGCAGAGTGTGGCCTTTTGTTAAATGCCCTTTTGATGCCGGAGGCTCTAGAACGGGGCTTTCTAACTCTGGCTGCACATGTACATATATTGAAACATATGTACAGGAAAGTACATCTATCGTTAGTGTGCAAACTGATGAATTCTAAAATCTTGGGTGCACCTGTTTAGCACCTAGATTGAGACACTGAACATAACTAACAACCAAAAGTCTCCTTGCATACCCTCCGGTTACTACCCCTGCTCCTGACCAATTTACTCTCTTCTAACAGCATAACTGTGTGTCATTAATTTTTTTAATTTAAAAGAAAGAAATCATACAGCATGTATTCATTTGCATTTGGCTTCTGCCACCCAACATTATATTTGTGAGATTCATTTGTACAGTTGCATATTTGTTTGCAGATCCCTCACTCTCGTTTCTGTAGGGCATTATATTAATATACCATATGGTATTACATGCATAAATATGGTATTATATTGCATATATGGTATTATATGCACAAATGGTATGCATATGGTATTATGGCATGGTATTATATTGCACGAATGTATCATACTTTATCCATCATACTGTTGAACATTTGTGCAGTTTCCACTTGGGAGCGATTTCAAATAGCGCTGCTACTAATATTTTTGTAAATGTCTTTTGGTGAACACATGCAACACATATATGCATCGTTTCTGGTTCCCAGGAGTGGAATTCCTGGGTCATAAACAATGCATGTGTTCAGATTTAGTAGAGTATAATGCCAAACAGGTTTCCAAAGTGTTTGTGCCACTTTACATACCCATCATTATTGTAAAAGAGTTCTATTTGCTCCACATTGTCCCCAGTGCTTGATATTTTCTATTTTTTTCTTTTCGGCCATACTACTGGGTGTTTAGTGGTATAGGAATGGGATTTTAATTTGCATCTTTCTTGTGACAAATTAACCTTATTTGATTACTTTCAGGCAGGTGGAAATGTGACTGAAATGCATATAAAGATACGGTAATGAAAATGGATACAAGGTTACTTTCATACTTGGAAAGTTTACATAGAATGATTTCTATGTAAGCTTTTGCAGTGTAGTCTGAGTCCGTAAATGTTGATTACAAAAAACACATCTGTAGGTGAGTTACAATACCTGGCTTATAATTCCATATTCATGTTATATCGGCTCAGTATTTTTCAAATATGTTTTTGCAGACAATTTTCACCTTCTTTTTGACTGGTCTCAGATATTTTGTCTGGATCCAGCACAGCGAGCTAGGCTGCCACTGTTTGGATGCACATCTACGTATCTGCACCATGATGATATGACACGCCCATACCCCCCACTTTGCGTTTCATCAGAAGTGCATAGCTATCGCTGACAAACTTTGCCAGTGGAAATTTACTCCCAATTTCACATGGACTTATCTTGAATAATCTCTCAACTGAAGCATAACAGGTTTTGGATTCTGTTAGAATAGTTGATTTTTTACTATTTTTTAATTTTATAAAAATTTCAAGGTTACTTAATACTTTCATTTAAAAAGTGAAACAAAGCTTTTTCTCTCCCTTACCCACAGGATAGCCCAGCAGAGGGGAAAAACATTGGCCCCAGGCCAAAATCATAAAAGCTTTCAATTAACTAATAATAATTGCTGGCATGTTGCCATTTAAATACCCTTGCCTCGTTATCGCTGGTTGCTTTATCAAACCCATAGGTCACTAAAGCCCACTTTTGAGACAAAGACTATTTCTCCCCCAAAAGTCAAGGGAAATATAAAAAATGAAGTTAGTGATTAAGGATATAAGTTAATTAATACAATCATTTTGGCTTAATTATTTAAAGTCCAGTTTTTTTCCTCCAGCAAACCTGAAAATACACTATCCTCCAACTATCAGAATCATATTGAGATTTATAATTTTTCACTGATGAATTTAGAGCTCTCACATACTCAAAGGAAAAAAGCAGAAAAAAAGAATTCTGAAGGTAATCCACACAAAAATTGTTATGTGCTGACACATACACATCAATTTTCACATACACACACCTGGCACTTTTAAAAAAAGACAGCCTCTTTCATATTAATGTAATTTTTGTTTCCAGCTAAGCAATCTTAATAATTCTTTGAGTGACATCATCGCCTAATGAGTGATCTATCTTAATTGCGTAATCTTTGATCACCATTTCAAAAACCGTTTTACCCATTTTAAGTGTACAATTCAGTGACATCAAGTATATTCGCAATATTGTACGGCTGTCACCACCATCCATTTCCAAAACTTTTTCACCTTCCTAAACTCAAACGCTGTGCCTAGCAACAATAACTTTTCATTACCCACCCTCCCCTACCCATGGCAACTAGCATTCTATTTCCTGACTCTATGAAAAGTGAATTTGACTAACCTATGTACCACATGCCTGGGAAAAAATGAGAGTATTTGTCCTTTGGTGTCTGGCTTAATTCACTTGGCATAATGTCTTCAAGGTTCATCTATATTGCAGTATGGGTTAGAATTTCCTTTCCTTTTAAGGCTGAATAATTTTTCATTGTATAAATATACTGTGTTTTGTTTATCCATTCATCTATTACTAGACATTTGGGTTGCTTCCATGTTTTGGCTATTGTGAATAATGCTGCTATGAACATGGGTATACAAATACCCGTTCAAGGCTGTGCTTTCACTTCTTTTGGCTATATACCCAGAAATGGAATAGCTGGATTGTGCGGTAATTCTATGGCTAATTTTTTGAGGAACTGCTGTACTATTTTTCTCAACAACGCCACTATTTTACATCCTTATCAGCAATGCACAAGGCGAACATTAAATTTTAAACCCATCAACTCTGAATAGCTTTTATACAAATCCTTCAAGACCTGCACTTATCTTTCTATTTTTCTGTATCTATCTATCTATCCATCTTGTCTACTTATCTCTCCATTTCCAGACATACTTAGAATGAAAACTTTAATTTGCAATTGGTGAAAATATCTTGAATCAGGAGGCAGTTTTGATTGGCATATACCTAATTGGTCCCTCTCTTGCTGTGAGTCTGTTATTGTTCTAAGTATCCATGTATTCTAGAGAAAGTCCCCAAACACAATTGCCCAGAATGACCCTCTATTTCTAAGTTACCCATTTCTGATAATCTAGTTGGATTCTCCTGTTTTTTTTCCTCCTCCTGTCTTCTAATTAATTTTTTTTTTTTTTTTTTAGTCTTTTAGTATTTTTTGCCAACACCACATCTAAGAATTTGCCCTCTGGCTTTCCTGGTACTTAGAACTTTTCACACCCTGGGAGGTAAGTTGCTTTCTAAGGACATTCCAGAAAGTGAGGAGCATTTGATTAGGATTTGTTAGTTATAATTGTTGTGGCCAGCTGAAAGACGTTTTTAAATACCTTGAATATCTGGGCTGACAGACTTAATCATGTTTGGTTTGGAGAACTGATCGTTTTGTCACTTGGAGTGAGGAAGGGGAGGTAGAAGAGGTGGGTTAGCACAGGGGTTCATTCTCATTGGAGGACGTGGCTCTCTACCGTGGAGCACTCATGTTTATTTGAACTGATGCTGATGGAGGGGTCTCCTGTGGATGCTTCCCTAGCTTCCCCCATGCCTTCTGGCAGGTTCCTCTTCCTCATAAGGCTGTGGCAAAAACTGGGAGTCGGAGTCAGAACTGTTGTAATGTCCTTCTGTCCTCACTGCCAGCCCCTCCTGAGCCTCCTGCACTGGATCCCCTTCCCCACAGCTTGTCAATGTTGGAGGGCCCTGGAACCTTGTCCTGAGGCCTCTTCTCTGGTCCAGCTGATCTCATTTCCCAGGTGAGTTCTACCAGTCCCATGCATTAAATAAACCTGTATGCTAATAACTCCCAAATGTATGTCTCCTGTCTTTTTTTTCTGGCTCTAAATTTGTTGATCCAACTGCCTACGCACTATCCCAGATCAGATGCCTGAGAAGAATGGTAGTGTCAATGTGTCTAAAATCAAACTTCTGATTTTTTCTACATAAGTAAATCTTCATCTTTTCCCCTCTTTCCAGCTTGGTAAATGGCTCCACCATTTATATAGTGGCTCAGGCCAAAATTCTTATTGTCATCTTGGACTCCTTTTTTTTCACTGTTATGTCTAATTCAATCTTCGAGTTCTGTCACTTTTACCTTCAAAATACACCAGAAAGCCTCTACCATTTCTCAAGTCCTTCACTGCTAACAACCTTCTCATGTCACTACCAGATCTTTCCTGGATTCTTGCCCTGGTCCCATCAGTGGTTGCAGGGCTTCCTCACCGGGCCCTCTGAGTCTCATCTCTACAGGGGTTCCAGGATTTGAGAATATTAATCCAATCAAATCACCCCTTTTCTCATCCCTCTAAGGGCTTCTCATTTTATTCCCAGAAAAAATACCTGAAGTCTTTGTCATGACCCGCAGGTCACATAAGGCCCTGTGGATCTGTTCCTGGCGGCCACTCCTGCCTCAGCTCCTAATGTCCCTTGTCCCTGTCCTTCTACTGTATCCACAGTGGACCTCTGGATGTTCCTCACACACACCCAGCATTCCCACCCCCACATTCCTGAAATGTGCTTTCCCCTAAGCCTGGAACACTCTTCCCACAGTTTTTACTTGCCTCATTCCCTCAGTTTATTTGGGTCTCTGCTCATATGCCACTCTTTCTGAGAGTTCGTCTCTCACTCCTTGTGTCAAATCTCACCCTCCTGACAATATAGTAGTTTGTACCAAATGAAAAAATTGCCATTTAAGGCAGGGCACAGTGGCTTACATCTGTAATCCCAATACTTTGGGAGGCCAAGGCGGGTGGATCACCTGAGGTCAGGAGTTTGAGACCAGCCTGACCAATATGGTAAAACCCCATCTCTACTAAAAATACAGAAATTAGCTGGGCATGGTGACAGGCGCCTATAATCCCAGCAACTTGGGAGGCTGAGGCAGGAGAATTGTTTGAACCCAGGAAATGGAGGTTGCAGTGAGCTGTGATCACGCCATTGGACTCCAGCCTGGGTGACGAGTGAAACTCCATCTCAAAAAAAAAAAAAAGTAAACAGAAATTGGCATTTGAAAAAAATAGAGATGAGGTCTCCTTATGTTGCCCAGGCTGGTCTTGAACTCCTAGGCTCAAGAAATCCTCCAACCTCAGTCTCCTGAAGTGCTGAGATTACAGGCATGAGCTATGGCACCCAGCCTGAAATCACCAAGCACCTTGAAGGCAGCAGCTTGGGTCGTTCACGTCTAGAGAGTTCCTGGAACAAAGAGGCATTCACAGATTATCTGCTGTAAATGTCTTCCATGTATTGTCCAGCCTTTTGACAAATTAAGCTCATTAAATTGCTCTCTGCTAGTCACACTGGTATTTTTGAAGCCAAACTCTTACTTCTTATCAAGATTGATACTCTTGTGTCCTCAGGATTTCATTTTGGAGATCCTCCCGTTCATCCCTCTTATTCTGTTTTCTCTTTCAGATTCTTTGATTACAGGATCAAACTGCAATTTCCTCTGACCTTCTGAGAACTGTGTACCCATTTAGAACCCACATCAGAGCTTTTCCAGAATGGTTTTCCTTGGGCATTTTAATCCCCCTCTGAAAGACACTCTGACTCACTGGCTGCAGAGACTCCAGTCCTTCTGCTCCAATAACCGGCTCTTCCCGGTTGGTCAGAATTAAATCCAGGAGAGAAGTTCCTTTTGTTTCTTCCTCTTCCTTCTGCAAAATAAAATTATTAGTAAGAAAAGGTTAAAAATGCATGCTCTGCTTTTACAGATATTAGATTTCTAGCATAAATGCACAAAGCTAAGTTCCCATTACATCTGTGGCTTGCAAATACGTCAATTTCGTGATTTTTAAAAATGTGTGCCCCATGTTTATTCCAGTGCCAAGACATGGAATCAACCCAAGTATTCATCAACAGACAAATGACAAAAGAGAATGTGGTATATATACAAAATGGAATGCTATTCAGCCATAAAAAAGAATGGAATCCTGTCATTCATAAAAACATGGATAGAACTGGAGGACATTATGTTAAGTGAAATAAGCCAGGCACAGAAAGTTTAACACCTCATATTCTTACTCTTATGTAGAAATTTAAAAAAGTTTACTCAGATATAAAAAGCAGAACAGAGGTTACTAGAGGCTGGGAGGGGTAGGTGAAAGGTAAGGATAGGGAGAGATTTGTCAAAGGACACAAAATTACAGCTAGATAGGAGGAACAAATTCTAGTGTTTTATAGCATTGCAGGATGACTATAGTTAAAAATATATACTTTTTTTTTTGAAATGGAGTCTTGTTCTGTCTCCCAGGCTGGAGTGCAATGGTGCAATCTTGGCTCATTGCAACCTCTGCCATCCGGGTTCAAGCAATTCTCTTGCCTCAGCCTCCAGAGTAGCTGAGATTACATGTGCATGCTACCATGCCTGGCTAATTTTTATATTTTTAGTAGAAATGAGGTTTCAGCATCTTGGCTAGGCTGGTCTTGAACTCCTGACCTCCTGATCCACTCACCATGGCCTCCGAAAGTGCTGGGATTACAGGTGTGAACCACTGTGCCCTGCTATATATTTTCAAATAGCTAGAAGAGAGGGTATTGAATGTTCCCAAGAGAAAGAAGTGATAAATATTTGAGATGATGGATATGTCTTGATCTGATCACTACACATTGTATGTATCAGAACATCAGTATGTACCCCATGAATAGTATAATTATTATGTATCAATTAAAAATAATTTTTAAAAAATCAGTATTATACCATCGGAGTTTTAAAAACAGGAAAAAAAAATTGTCCATAATTTCCCTTTCACCATAGCTCAATTTCTGTCATTTTCATATTTTTTACATAAATGCATAATTTTGCAGTTGAAAATAGTATAGTATACAATTTTGTATCTTGTTTTTTTTCACTTATCATCACAAGGTTTTCTTCATGTTACCACATGGGATCCTAACTACACAGTGGCTGCAGAATATTCTGTCAAGTGGTTGGACCCTAATTTGATAAACTATTCCCCTAAAATTATTGTTTCTAGTTTTTGATCACTATAGCTCTCCTTTATGCATTTGGCATTTTTCTGCCTTTGGATTATTTTATCAGGATAAAGTCCCAGACCTGAGATTCTTTCTTTTTCTTTTCTTTTTGATGGAGTCTTGCTCTATCACCCAGGCTGGAGTTCAGTGGTACTATCTCAGCTCACTGCAACCTCCACCTCCCAGGTTCAAGCGATTCTCCTGCCTCAGCCTCCTGAGTAACTGGTACTATAGGCACATGCCACTCCACCCAGCTAATATTTTTTTTTTTGCATTTTTAATAGAGACAGGGTTTCACCATGTTGGCCAGGCTGATTTTGATCTCTTGACCTTGTGATCCACCCACCTTGGCCTACCAAAGTGCTGGAATTACGGACATGAGCCACCACGGCTGGCCCAGACCTGAGATTATTGAGCTCAAGGGTAGAAACATAGAGCAGACAGGGCTCCTAACATTGGGTGCACACTGCTTCCCACAGACTGAACCCTTTGCCTACTGCAGCAGTATTCACAATAGCCAAGATACAGAATCAACCACAGCATCCATCAGCAGATGAATGGATAAGACAATGTGGTGCATAGACGCAATGGGGTACTCTTCAGCAATAACCAAGAATGAAGCTCTGTCATTCGTGGCAGCACAGGTGGAGCTGGAGGACTCTGTGTTAAGTGGAATAACACCATGACAGTGACCAAAAGTGAACCCAGCCTCGTTCTCTTTGCAGCTCCTTCCCTGATACGTGGGCTTCAGCTGCTTCACTTCTGTTCTCAGCAGTTCACAGGGCAGTCCAGGTGAGCAGTTTTTGACTCTGTCCTATCCTGAAATGGCCACAGGGACAGTGCCTGGCATCTGCCATGAACCGTCGAGGGGCAATGAAGCAGCAGTCGGGTCAGAGGTAGAACCGCACATCCATGAGGGTCATGGCCCACAGCAGCCCAGCCGCTGGGGCACCTCTCGGCAGGTGAGGTTTCTCCTGCTGTCCTGGGGCTTCTGTTCCATGTTGAACTCCTCTGTAATTTCCCTCCAGGTACACCTTCTCCTAGCTCAGGTCTCCACCCAGGTACCTGGTCATCTATTCTCTGGTTGGCTCCCAGGGACTGGTATGGAAGCATCCTGGGATTCTGCAACAGTCTCCCATGCAGACTCCCACTTCCTCCTCTTTTCCAATCCACTCTCCACACAGCAGACAGAATTGTTCTTCTGCTGCCCCACAGCCCGTAACCATGCCAGTCCTGCACCCACCTGCCGCTCCATGCCTGCATGCATTCTCTGTGATCCTTTTAGGAATATGTTAATCAGAGCTCCATCTTACTTGGCTGATGCTATTATACTTACTTATGTCATGTCAATTATTTCCAAGCCATTTGACAAGGAATAGACTGTTCAGTCACCAATATGACAATGCTTAAGGTTTTCCCCAAGGAGTGCACACAAAGAACATAACTTGATTTCCTAATTATACTTGATTTAAAGTGTTGCTTGAATGCCAGGCTGCAAATGGGAGAGGGGTAGGAATTAAGGATTTGTAGTCAGACATACTCATTTTTTAATCTTCTTGCTCCTGTATTAGAAAAACAGAAATCAAGCCAGTAACTTCACAGAAAAGAACTTAATAGAGGGACTCTGCTAAATTGTATCAAAGACAAAAAGGGGACAGTGGGCCACCAGAGAGATCATAACTCCAGGAAGCAGCTACTGCCCCTAGGGCCAGGGGAACAAAGAGAAGAGGATGAGGTTACTAGAACCTAGAGGCTTGGAGTAGAAACCTTTCATAGCTGGGACCTGGATTTCTGGGGAGTAGGTGCTGGTGGGCTGGTGCTAGTATTTCTGAAGAGTCCATTCTGGGAGGGTAGAAAATGACTGCTGATTGGCTGAAGAAAATGTGGTATATATACATTATGGAATACGAGGCAGTCTTAAAAAATAACGAGATCACGTCTTTTGCAGGAACATGGATGGAGATGGGGTCCATTATCCTTAGGAAACGAAGGCAGTAATAGAAAACCAAATGCCACATCTTCTCCCTTATAAGTGGGAGCTAACTGAGGAGTACTTACGGACACAATGAAGGAAGCTGGGGCTTCCTTGAGGGTGGAAGGTGGGAGGATGGAGAAGGGTAGATAAAGGAACTATGGTGTACTTGGCTTAGTACCTGGATAATGAAATAATCTGTACAGCAAGCCCTGTGACACAAGTGTGCCTATATAACAAACCTGCACATGTATCCTTGAACATAAAAGTTTAAAAAGAAAGAAAGAAAACAGCTGCTGCTGAGGTGAAAAGCCATTATTGAGATGATGTAGACAGAAACAGGAGGCAAGTAGGAGGGAGCAAGTCTCCTCTCCCTCATCCAGCCTCAGTGTCCTGGCATGTCAACAAACACCAGCCAGCTGACCACACAGAAATGTAGTTTGCAGAATCCCCACTTCGGCATCACAAAGCAGAGTATAAAAGGGCGGGTTTGAAACAGAAAGAAAATATCTTAGTAACCAGTACAGTGACTTTAGGCAGATTACATAGCCTCTCTAAGCTTCAATTCCTGTACCTGTATGATGGGAGAAATACCTCCTCTCAAGGCTATTGTAAGGATTAAGTGAGATAATGGATACAGATTGCTCAATAAGAACACTGAAAGCAGCTGCAGATCTATGTCCCTGATACTCCATCTTTAGCCTCAACATGGCAGCCAGAGGGGGACAAGGATAGGGTGAAAGACGGAAAGTGGAGAGAAGAAAGAAGATGAAAGCAAGTAGAAGGAGGAGGAGGAGGGAAGAATGGAAAGAATGCAAGAGGTACTTGGAACCACCATCAGAGAGAAGGGCAAAAGCCCTGTGGACCGGTCCCTTGTCTCTTTGGGACAAATTACATGCTCTAGGTGCCTTCAATGACTCCCAGGGGCGGTTGTGATTTCTGCAAAATCAAGAGAACTAATAAGAGTAGGTAGAGGTATGTGATCATTTTCTAAAAAGTTGAAGTCTCAGTGGTTTGGCAAAAGATGACAGCAGGAGGTCTTAATGAGTTAGACCACAAATTAATCCTGCCTTGTTTCTCCTTTAACTGTTTCTTTCCCCTGTGTCTTTGGCTGATTCTAGCAGCTGTTCAACTGCCTCTTCTAAGAGAGCTGAGAAGCTGGGTCGGTACTGTATGTTCTAGTGATCACTGGCTATCAAGTTAAAGGTTGAATTGATATTTCAAGCAGTTTTCAAACTTACACTGCCCCATTTTCATGGAAACTGGCAGCTGGAAATGCTACTGGTATTCAGAACCCTACTGCCATCAACAATTCCAAGGAGGGATAAAATCCAGAGCTAGCCTGATGCTTCCAGCAATATTTCTCAAACTCTTGAGTTGGTGGAAAAGTAATTGCAGTTTTGGACCATGAAATTTAAATCATTGTAACTAGACTCAAACACATCTTTATTAATCAAAATAGAAACCATTACAATCAACACATTTACTGATGAGAAATCTGCCTGTTTATGCCTGTAGCATTAGCATTAAAATGTGTGCTTCGGAATTAGACAAACTCACAGAAAGCATTTTCTGCATCCTGCTGGTGGTGGAAGGGTTTTCCCCGCAAAACGTTGTCAAGATGCTTGAAGAAGTGGTGGCTGGTTGGCAAAGAGGTCAGGTGAATACAGTGTATGAGGTAAAATTTCACAGCGCAATTCTTTCAACCTTTGAAGTGTTCGTTGTATGATGTGCAGTCAGAGGTTGTCGTGGAGAAGAATTGGGCCGTTTCTGTTGAGCAATGCCGGCTGCAGGCTGCAGGTTTTGGTGCATCTCATCGATTTACTTTTTTTTTCTTCAGAAAGCTGTAGTGGATCAGACTGGCAGCAGACCACCAATCAGCGACCATGACCTTTTTCTAATGCAAGTTTGGCTTTGGGAAGTGCTTTGGAGCTTCTTCTCAGTCCAACCACTGAGCTAGTTGTCACTGGCTGTCATGTAAAATCCCCTTTTCATTGCATGTCAAAAATCCAATGGACAAGTGGTTTGCTGTTGTTGTGACTAAGAGAAGATGATACTCAAAAATGATGATTTTTAAGAAAATTTTGCTCAGCTCATGGGGCACCCACTTACTGAACTTTTTCACCTTTCTAATTTGCTTCAAATGCCGAGTGACCATAGAATGGTCATTGAGTTCTTCGGCAACTTTTCATGTAGTTGTAAGAGGATCAGCTTCGATGGTTGTTCTCAATAAATTATTGTTAGCTTCCAATGGCCAGCCCCTATGCTGTCATCTTCAAAGCTCTCCTCTCCTTTGCAGAATTTCTTGAATCACCACGGCACTGTACATGTGTTAGCAGTTCCTGGGCCAAATGTGTTGTTGATGCTGCAAATTGTCTCTGCTGTTTTATGACCCATTTTGAACTTGAGTAAGAAAATTGCTCAAATTTTCTGTTTGTCTAACAGTATTTCCATAGTCTAAGATAAATATATATATTAAACAGCAACTAATAAGTCATTAGGAAAAAACATAATGCAAGAAATGCACATTGAAATGATGTATAACATAACCACGTTTATTTAAGCATGTATTCCAATATCAAACGGCAAATTTCAGCAGTGCAAAAACCACAATTACATTTGCACCAACTGAATAGCTAAGAAATTGAAAATGTTACTGTTCACTCTGTTCCACCTGGACAGGAAGAATCCTCACATCCCACTTGGAGGTGTGCCCCTTTGCCTTTATCCTTATTTCCTTCCCGGAGATTGTATATAAGTTCCTTATAGTGAAAAAGAGTCACTGTCTGAAAGTGTAAATTGAAATGTGCTGGCTACATAAACTTATCAAATTAGTTTTCCTGGTGGAAGAAATCTTAATTAAAAGGCTGCTTTGAAATAAGGAAATGTAATAAAACTTTTTCATTTTGTTTGCCTTCAGACCAGCCATATTCACTTTTATGATCTAATTTTTATTTTTCTTATTTAATGGATGACATTAGATTTGTCTTCCCAGCAGGTTCATTTTCAGAAAGTGAATGAAGTCAAGCTAAGCATATGTGGTAGATCATTAGGTCTTCTGCTTACAACCACCAATATCCCATAGTCTTGGATTCCACTTTCTCTTTCAAGACACAATGGGATTTTTCAGAAAAACTAATTCCCCTTTCTAAATACAGAGGACAAAGCCACGTCCTCTGATTTCATGTATTACGAAATCACTTGGGAACTATCAGAATTAGAGGAAACAGCACCCTGTCCATCTTCTCCAAATGAGTAAATTTGCCGTGAGATCAGTTTTTTGTGGCTTTGCATAATAAAGAATTGAACAAAAGTAAGATTTGATCTATGAGAATCAAAACTTGAGAATTTTTAAATTGGTGTGTAGTAACTTAGTCTTATTAGGGATCAGCGTTTTAAGTATTTGTTGAAGGCTGGTAAAACTTAACTTTTTATAAAATCTTTCTCATTGTTTAAAGGTGAAACCAACCCTTCTTTTCTCACGTGAGGCTTCTTATGGAAAGAATATGGGATCTGGGGTCTAAAGGCCTTGGTTTGTAAGTCTGCTCTTTCCAGCCAAGATGAAGTAACAGGAATGAGATTTAAAATTCCTACCTGAAGCAACCACAAAACTCAGGCGGGGAAATGAAAGAATGTTTTTCAAAACGTGGAAAATAGGAAACAGAGAGATGGCAAAAACTGCAGTGAGCCTTACAATATATATAGAGTCAGTGCGATTCTAAGTAAAATCTCAGAAATTTTAAAATACAAATTGACAAGCCGATTTAAAATGTGTATGGAAATGCAAAGGACCAAGAATAGTCAAAACAACTTTGAAAAAGAACAGCAGAGTTGGAGGGCTTATCTACCTGATTTCAAGATTTCTTATTATAACGCTGTAGTAATCAGTATGGTATCAGCATAAAAATAAACAAATAGATCAATGGAACAGAATAGAGATGATAATAATGGAGTTATAGATATCTGGTCAATTGACAGTCAACAAAGGTGCAAAGGAAATTCAGTGGAGAAAGGATAGTCTCTTCAATAAGTGGTGCTGAAAAACATTAGATATTCATTTGCAAAGAAAAGTAAATAAATTTTTAAGACTCCAATACACATCCCACATCATATAAAAAAATACATCAGAATAAATCATAAACCTAAAAGCAAAACCAAAACTACAAAACCTCTAGAAGAGCATACAGGAGAAAATCTTTGTGACCTTGGGTTACTAAGACTTGTTAGATATGGAACTAAAAACATGATTCCCCCAAATTTTTGATAAATTGCAGTTCATTAAAATTTAAAACATCCAGTCCTCAAAAGACACTATTAAGATAATGAAAAGGAAATCTACAGAATGAGAGGAAATATGTGAAAAATCACATATCTGATAAAATATTTATATATGAATGTACAGGGAGTTCACAAAACTCTATAAGCCAACGAACAACCCGATTTTTTAAATGGGCAAAAGATTTCAACAGACATTTCACTAAAGAAGATATATGAATGGCTAACAGGCACATGAAAATATGTTCAACATCATTAGGAAATACAAATTAAAATCACAGTGAAATGTTACTACCTACTACAGTGTCTTAAAAAAAAAGACTAACCACACCAAGTGTTGGCAAAGATGTGGAGAAACTGAAATTCTCATACATGCTGGTACAACTACTTTGTGGAAACAGTTTAGCTGTTTGTGAAAAATCTAAACATATAGTAATTACTGATCAAATAATGCAGACATTTCATTTTTAGACTTTTACCCCAAAGAAATGAAAACATAGGTCTGCTGCAAATATTTTCACATCAGTGTTTATAGAAGCTTTATTCATTATTGCCCCAAAGTAGAAATAATCTAAATGTCCATCATTAAGAGAATGGTGACACACCCATATAAAGCCATAATCCCTAATAAAATGGAATAATATACAAAACGACATAATGAATCTCACAGTAATTATGCTAAATAAACAAAGCCAGATAAAAAAGTATATACACTGTATGTTTCCATTTATATAAAATTTGTATAAAATGAAAACTACAGTGACAGCAGATCAATGGCTGCCCGGGGATGGCAGCACGGGAGTGGAGACTGGGGAATTCCAATCATGAGGAACGTGATGGGATAAAGGCTATGTTCATTATCTTGATTGTGGTGCTGGTCTCATGGGTTTATACTGTCCAACTGTTCAAAGATCAAATTTTGTACTTTAAATATGTGCATGTCGTCTATTGTATGTCAATTATACCTCAATAAAGTTATTTAAGAGAAAGGGCTGTCTTCGTCACATCTGTGTAATCTCAAACAGGTGTTTTTACCCCTCCGCACCTGAGTTCCCTCAAGAATCAAATGAGGATAACAGCACACACCTCGCGAGGTTGCTGTGCCAGGCGAGATCTCGTGGCAACAGCCCTGAAAAAGCGCTAAATCAACTCCACGGAGAGTGTCTTGTCTTCCCTGTCAAGACTTAACTTTCTGATTGATTCCTCAGCAGAATGGCAGTGTTCCCTCTCTCATCTTCAGAAATCAAAGGACATGACTTTTGAAGCTAGAGTCGTGAGATCTCTTAAATGCCTTTATAAACGTTAGATGGAGAAAAATGAGAACACACAGGAAATTAAAAAGCAACAGTACAGCATCAGTAGCTTTGTTGAGCACTTGTGAAAATTGAGCTTGCCCTACCATCAAGGGACACAATAAATTTAAGCCATCTGGCCTATGTGTGACCCCTGCACACACACACATGAATATGTGTATCCTATCCATATGATACACAATTATGAAGGGAAAATAAATTTAAAAAAATAAACTGTGGCCAGGTGCAGTGGCTCACGCCTGTAATCCCAGCATGTTGAGAGGCGGAGGAGGGTGGATCATGAGGTCAGGAGTTCAAGACCAGCCTGGCCAACATAGTGAAACCCCGTTTCTACTAAAAATACAAGAATTAACCATGCCTGGTGGCGTGTGCCTGTATTCCCAGCTACTCAAGAGGCTGAGGCAGGAGAATCGGTTGAACCCAGGAGGTGGAGGTTGCAGTGAGCTGAGACTCCACCACTACATTCCAGTTTGGGTAACAGAGTGAGACTTTGTCTCAAAATGTAATATAATAATAATAAATAAATAAACTGCATACGCTTTAGAGTCAGACCTTGATTCAGATCCTGACTCATTCACTGGCTCCGTGACACCTTGGACAGCTCCCTCAATCCTGCTGAGGCTCAGTTTCCTCACTTGTAGAACACTATCCTGGAGTAAGAAAGTGGAAAAACAAAGCAACCCGTGTAAAATACGTAGGACAGCACCTGGCACAGGATGCTGCTCAGCAAAACAGCTTCCCTAAGGTAACACACTAGATTGTAACCACATTTGAATTCAAACTTCCTGGTCCCAGGTCAATAATTTTTCTGTTATCCTCTATTGCTAGTCTACCCGAGTAGTCTGAGGCAGAGGGGCAATTGGATACCAGCTGTCTCAGCTCTCACTCTGGCGTTGTTGCCACTGCACAAGGTCATTTTTTAAACATCACCACTAACGAGTATCTATTAATTGGGGGGGTTGGGGGGAGGTGGTGGTGGTGGTGGGAAGTGGGACCTAGGGATGAAATCATACTGGTTGAGGGACCAGGAAAAATCCCTTCGGACCCTACTCCAATGCTACTAATTACTACCAAGTCAGTCCCCAGTGTGACACCTGTCTCTCCACTGGTCATTCCCTGTTTGCTATTGCTCCTGCAGAAGAATCCTTTCCAGAGCTTTCTACCTGGAAACCCCGGCACTTGGACTGGGCGGGATGTTGGGAGTACATAATTGTTGTTGTGGCGGCCCTCAACCACAAGATGGCAGCACACGACTCTCTTCTTTCAGAAGAGAAACCAGCAACCGGAATTTTACAAGCTGGAACGTTTCAAATAATATGAAAATGTATTTATTTTTAAAAGTTGCCTCTGTCACCCTTCAAATGGTAAGCATAAACCAAAGAGCACAAAAGGAGGCTCTGCTAAGGCATGAGGATGAGGGATGAAGGGAAGGCTGGAGTAGACAGACCCTGTACAGATGCTTAGCAGCTGTAAGATGTGCCTTCTCGGTGTCTGCACCAGGCCTGTTGCTGTCCTCTTTGTTCACATTCTTCCCAGAGCCCGTAACTCCAAAATGAACTATGCTAGGGGTCTCTGCCCTTGATCGAGTTTATCTGAGTCTTGACTAGACTTTAAAATTCTGAATTCCTCTATTTCCATAAAGATGTGAGTGTATTCCTTATTTCTTTTCCCATAATATCAAGGGCATGGGTTTTTGTTATTGTTGTTGTTTTTTACTTTTCTCTGTATGTTCTCTGCTGCTGCACATCCACTTCAGACATCATTTATTGTTGTGGTTATGCCGGTATCAGGAGATGGAGTGGATTTTAATCTCCATCTCACCTCAGACACACCAAGGCCTGAACTAAAGCAGTCCTGGCTACCCTCAGTGCCTAGGCCCCAGGTAGCCCTCTGCTGATGGGTTCTCACCTTCTTTCCAAGTTCTTCCTTCTCACCTGGAATCTAAACACCTGTGAAGGGCAGAGCGCAGCACCTAAAGCATTTTAAACTCCTTCTCGGGAGCTCATGAATCTTTCTTTTTAGATGGCGTCTCACTCTGTCCCCCAGGTTGGAGTGCAGTGACGTGATCTCATCTCATTGCAACCTCTGCCCCAGGTTCAAACAATTCTCCTTCCTCAGCCTCCAGAGTAGCTGGGATTGCAGGCGCCCACTACATCTGGCTAATTTTTTTGAATTTTTCTTTTTTAGTAGAGACGGGGTTTCACCATGTTGGCCAGGCTGGTTTTGAACTCCTGACTTAAGGTGATCTGCCCACCTCAGCCTCCCAAAGTGCTGGGATTACAGGTGTGCACCACCAAACCTGGCTGGTATTTGTATTTTTAGTAGAGATGGGTTTTCACCATGTTGGCCAGGCTGGTTTCAAACTCCTAACCTCAAGGGATCCGCCAGCTTCAGCCTCCCAAATGCTGGGATTTCGTAAACCTCATGTTTCAAGCAAGAGAATATTGTGGTTACCAAAAGTAACTAGAAGCCCTGCATTTAAGTTGAGTATCATCATCTTTACTGTTAGGTCTTGAAAAAATGTGATACAGGCACATGGACCAATAATCAGAATGTAAACTGGAGGGGGTGGGAAGAGTTGGTGATGATTCCTAATGAAGAAGTGAGCAGAAGTTAGCAAGCCTTAAGTGGAGTGGGGTGCTGGGGTGAGGAAAGACATTATCCTCAGAGAGCAGTTCCTGAGGAGTGGAAGTGAGAAACAGCGAAATGCAAGCAAGCAACCATGGGCAGCTCTGTTCTGCGAAAGAGGGAAGTGCGGAAAGTCAGTAAGAGAGAGGCTCTTCCCATAGGCAGTTCCTAGACCAGAGGGTGCCTTGTGCACCACACAAAAGTGCCAGGGCTCCTGCTCTAGAAGATGGACAGTCACTCACGGGTTTGATGAAGACAGTTCATATTTCAAATAGATCGCTGTACCCTTAAGGTGGGGGAGATATTTAGGAAGGCGATTCCTGTAAGTAGGGAAAGCAGTGGAGATACTGTTGCAGTAATGCAGGAAAGAGACAAAAGGGTCAGAGCTGGGATATGGCGAAAAGATACCGAGGGGCATTTAGGAGCCTGTTCAGGAAGAGCCCGCCAACTGGTTGGATGTAGTGTCAAGGGTGGCTTCAAAGGTTCTAGCTTAAGGGACTTTAAGGCATCGCCACCTGAAATAGAGACATTTAAGGAAGTGTTGGTTTAGAAGGGAACGCTGGTGATGAAATTGGTTTTGTGTGTGCTGAGACAGGTGCTGGGAGGACCTCTGAGTGGGGAGACCAGCAGGCAGGTAGATATACACAGCAGAAGCCTGAGAGAGGGCCTGGGCTTGAGACATTGATTTGAGAGACACCAATGGTTGGAGGCAGTGAAAACTAGGAGAGTGAATACAATTGGCCTAGAAGCAGGTGAAGAGGGAGAAAAGCGGGGGTCGAGGAGAGAACTCTGGGAACATCAACATTTAAGGGATAAGTAGAAGAGAGAAGCTGTTGGGAAGAGAAGTCCATAAAGGAGAGGGAAAGGGATGGTCAGAGAGGTATAAAGGTTGCCCTAGACACCAAGTGACTAGGGACCTCGAAGAAGACGGAGCCCACAGTTTCAAATACAGTAGGAGAGGCCCAGCAAGGTGAAGACTGAAAGCTCTCCGTGGGATGTGGCAGCGGGAAGGCTGCAGATGTCAGAGGGTAATGGACTAAAGAGTGAGCGGAAGCTGGGGAAGCAGAGATGCGGACGGCAATTACATTCTGCATGGCGCTGGATGGGAAGAGGAGAGACGTGGGTGATGGGTGGAGCTAGTGGGGTGGGGACTGGGCAGGGTTGAGCTGGGTATGGGGCAAAAGCAGCTCTTGTTTTGTTGTGTTTGTGGGATTGTGTAGAACAGGAGGGCCCTTGATACATTTGGGGACTGAGTGGGGAAGAAACAAGTAGAATGTGATAAATTGAAGGTGCAGGAGAAAGATGAAGAGGCAGCTTCCTAAGAGGGCTGGAGGAGATGCAGTGGACGAGCATGGGCTTTGCAGGAGGGTGTGTGGCTTGTCCTCTGAGACTGGAGGAAAGACCATTAGGCTGGGTGGATGGGTAGAGATGACTTTGTTAAGTGAGAGGGCAGGAAGTGGACTTTCTGCAAGAGAGCAGCAGAAGATTAGAGGTGGGAGACCTTGGGGAACCATGTTACCTGATGGCCACCAGCATGGGCTCTGGAGTCAGGCTGACCTGGACGGCAGTGCCAGCTCCACCACTTCCCGCCCATTTGGCCTTGGCCAAACTATCTGATCTTTCTAAGGACTCAGTTTCCTTATAAAGTGGGGAAGAAGACCTCCCTCATAGGATTATTGTGAGAATGAAATGAGATTCCATGCATTCTCTGAAGGAGATTGACAGTGATGAAGATTGTGCAGCAAATCGAAGAGCTAAGTGTGCCAGACAGACTCATGGTCTAAATAAGTGGATAATTTTCAGTTTATACATCTTTCAATCGCCTCTCACAAGGTTGAAAATAACCTGGAGGTGGGGGTCATACGTCTTGCTTTTGTTGGTCTTCCTGGAATTCAGTGCAATACCTGCTTCATCAAGGGCTCTCGGTAAAGTTTGTTAAAGGATTGAATAAATGAATCGCACAGTCAACCCAACCACAGCTCCAGCTCCTGACTGCCAGAATGCACACTTCCCATGCTAAAAAACCCACTACCTTTCTTGGTCGAGCCTTAACTTCCCTGCGTTTACCAACATCGTTACACTATTTGTGATTACTATGCAAAATAATAACAGTTCCTAGCACTGGGCACTATGCTTTCGTTCTGGAAACGCAAAAGTACATTATTATCATTGAAGTCAGGTGATCTAGTTCTGGCAATTAAGTTAATTCATTTCTAAGAATGAAAAAGGAAAAGGAGAGGGTGATTTATGGCCAGAGAGGCTTCTTTTAAGTATTTTTACGGCCATTTTCATCCTGTGGGTGACTGAGCTTTAGCAAGTTGACCAGGTTAAGTATCTGGATGCTGGAAAAGCCATACCTGGACCTGGTGGGGCAGAGAAAGGGCCGCCGCAGCTGTGGAGCCCACATGCTCAGGCCTTAGTGGTTTCAGATGCCCAAGCCAGGTGAGAGCGAGGCAGAGTGAGAGAAAGCCCGAGGCGTGAATGATGGAGGCCACAGGCACAGCTTCCAGAGCTGTGTCCGCTTCCTAAGCTTTTCAACCCCGCCTTAAACAAAACAAAACAAAATAACTTTTAAAAACATGAAAAGACTCAACATGTTCTTCCTTGTCCTTCTCTCTCCTCTACCCCTTCAGATGAAATGCAGCGATGCAGCTAAAATGCTCCCACAAATGTTCAGAGACAGGGGAGCTGGCGAGATGAGTGTGCCACGGAGGCAAAAAAAGGAACTTGGCAGAGTCGTAAGCCGCGCACCACCCCCTCCTCAGATAACCCCAGGCTTGGCAAAGGAGCCTCTGCAAGTAGAGATGGAGTATGTTAAGGGTTTAATTTCCTCCTCCCCCAAGCCCCCAGTCGCAAAAAACCAAACTTTCTGGGTTCCTCCTACCCAACTACTCCCTTCTGACCACCAGAGGGCAGGCTGCAGTTAGGAACAAGGAGTAGGTCCCCCAGAGAAGAGCTCCGGCCTAGTTCCTTCCAGGCTCTGCAGGCGCGTCTGGAGCTCCTCCAGCCTTACCCGAGCTCGCCCAGCAGGGTCCTGTGGGATTCCTTTCTTCTGTGTCATGCACACTGGACACGGGCAGGCATACCAGAGGCTGCCTGGAGTGTGATAAATTGAAGGTACAGAAGAAAGATGAAGAGACAACATCCTCAGAGGGCTGGAGGAGGCACAGCGGAGGAGAATGAGCTTCCTGAATGAGTCATCCCCTGCTTCCACTTATTAGGTTTGAGAACCACTCACCTAAGAATCCTGTGAAGCAGGGAGCTGATTAAAAAGCAGACTCAGGGCTCTGCTTGTGAAGGCCAGTTCTGCAGGTTGGGAATTGGGCCCAATCCCTTGCGTTTTAGGCAAGCTCTTCAAGAGGTTCTGACGTTGGTGGTGCAAGGCTACACTTTGAGCAGATGATGCTTTAAGCAGTTGCTTAAACCTGGGGAAGTCGCTAAGCACAGACTTTGGTTATGTGCCATCCTCGAGACTCAAGCAAGCAGACAGGATTAGGCCTCCATGTCCTCACAGCTGTAGGCCATTGAATGCATGCTTGCTGGAGCACCTGAAGTGATGCAGCTACTTCTGGCCCCATCCACTCCCAAGCTGGGACGAAGGAAAATTCATGCTGCTCTGTGCAGGATGAAGACCATGGCAGGCAGGCTCTGCCATCTCCGGATGCCTTCCTACTCCACATTCCTTCTCATCATTTCTGGGCACTGGTTTCCTTATTCTGACCCCTTTGATGTGCCTCCATCCTCCTCATTACTCAGAAAAAGCATCCTGGATTTAGAGGCAGCTAAGCTCCCTTCCCAAGATAATCCTTGTTTGTTGTCCTTCCTTGGTGCTAAGACACAGTCTACCACATGAGCACCTCGATGTACCAGCAACTTTTCAGAGAGGAGTGAGAGTGAAATGTGACATGAAATATACACATCCAATGGAAGATGCAGCCCCCTTCCAGAATCGATAAAAAGTGCATTTTAGAATTGTGAAAGTTTTCTCTCCTCTTCTGATCTGATGTTATTGTATTCATTCAACTCCAATTCATTAAGTGCCTGCTGTGCCAAGAACCTGCTCTAAGTGCTAGGAGAAGCGATTAAGCAAGACGGACAAGGGCCTCACCTTCACAGGTCCACATTATGGTATAGGAGGCACGCAAAGAATAATCGATACGTGGATTAGTGAATCAGAGTTGTGATTGCTGGTATTAACAAATAAGCAGGATTTGGTGGTAGAGACACAATGAAGAACCAATTTTGGAATGGGTGGTCATGGAAGAACTTTCTAGGGAGGGGTCGTAGAGCTGAAATCTGAATGAAGAATACAAGTAAGGGGGGCTTAGTGGTTGTTCTCACCAGGCTCACCTGGCCTCCCAGCATAGGCTGCAGAAGTTTCACTCACTGCTTGATTCAACATTTATTGGGTACCCTTTCTATGTGGCATTGGGCTAGTTCCTCAGGATGAAGCTGAGAACAAGGGAGATGTGGCTTCTGCCCTCATGAAGTTTTTAACCTGGTGCATTTGTTATTTAATGAAAGTGAAAGCTCTGCTGACCCTCAATTTCTAAAGGTCTGGATCTTCTCCAGCATAGAAAATCATTCCGGGCCAGGTACTGTGGCTCACGCTTGTAATCCCAGCTCTTTAGGAGGCTGAGGCTGGCGGATTGCTTGAGCTCAAGAGTTCAAGACCAGCCTGGGCAACACGGTGAAACTCCATTTCTACAAAAAGTACAAAAATTAGTTGGGCAAGGTGGCATATGCCTGTGGTCCCAGCTACTCAGGAGGCCGAGGTGGGATGATTGCCTAAGCCCAGGAGGTTGAGACTTCAGTGAGCCAGGATCACACCACTGCTCTCCAGCCTGGGCCACAGAGTAAGACCCCATCTCAAAAAAAAAAAAAAATCTATTCTGGATTTTGAATTAGGGTGGCTTTGGTGGGAAGGGCTTTGTGACTACAAATACCAAAACCCACAGGAAAATTAGCAATGGAGGTCCCAGGCAGCTGAATATGGCATCTAGTGGCTCAAATTTTAAAAATCCAGCTACCATCTTCTCCCCATTTTGTGGGGGAAAGGTTTCTCTTAGCTCTCTAGCACTGTCCTCACTATCCCAGTCTTCTGTGTTCTGGGAGGGAAAAGAAATTCAGTTCCAAAGGCAAAGCTCTATTTTCCGTCCTGAATTCAGCCCGTTCAGGTATCTTCATTTTTGGTAGGATCTCTTGGTGCTGGGCAAAAGCACAGCAGCTTGGCCCTTTGATGTTCCCCACCACATACCTTCCACAGCTTGGAGGGTGCGGGAGGAGCAAAAAGTATTTGTCTTCGAACCTCTGAGTTCATTCTCAGAGAACCTTCAGAGGTCTAAGAATCTTCAGGGGCTCTCACTGCAGACGAATTATGGGAATAAAAATGGCTTTGCTACAGCCCCTCCCAGGAAGCACCTGCTTCTCTTATAGCATGAGTTCATAAATGACAGATGCCGTCAACACCCTAGCAAAAAGCAAATTTTTAACAATATTCTCTCACACACCTGGGTTTCAGAAAGTTCTCTTTGCATCTGAAATTCTAATGAAGGGGGAAGAAGAGAAAGCTCAAATAGGCAGAGGGTTGCCTTGGGAAATGGGTAGGGGTGGTCTGGAACTGGCACGGCTGGCTCCCAAGGGTGGTCAAATGATGAATGGGTGCATCAGAATCCTCGGCCTTACCCTTAGAGGTTCTGATCAGTAGATGCGGGCTAAGGCCCGGAAATAAATCTATATTTTAGCAAAGCTCCTCTGGAGCTTCTGAGAATCATTTAAATGTATGAACCGTAGAACTAGGGGTGAGACTGATCAACAATCTCCTGGTTAGCCTCTCCTCCCATCCTGACTCCAGAACTCCCCACCCTCTGTCTCCAACCCCTCCCTCTGAACACCAGTCTTAGGTTCAGTCTTTTGCTCCACTTTTTGTCATTAGCCCCTAGAGGCCTGTGGCTGAAACCGGAGTCAGCCCCAGCCCCGGTGCCAGGTGGAGCAGTTGACTTGGGCCATTTCAACAAAGGCTTTGGGTTACCAGACACCCATCTGCTGGCTGTTCTCCCCAAACAAATGGGAGTCAGATCACTCTCACTGGGTGTCAACCCCATGCGTCCCCGAGTGCAGGGAGGAAGAAGATCCGCCTCACCTTCTGGCGCCTTGACTACTAACAGCTCTCAGACGGCTCCCCAAGGCCTTCTCATGAATAGCCTAATACCTCCTAGAAGAGCCTGAGCGTGTTTTCAGCAAGAGCTCACTCCAAAGGAACAGCAGCTTCCCTCTTCCGTTCCGTCTCCTGGCTGGGCGCCCACGTCCTCTGTTCATTCAAGATAAATTTAACAGCCCACTCCTCAAAATAGAGAGCCAACACCCACTCATCCTCACTTCGTTCCATTTGTTGGTCCTTTTCTCTTTATGGCTTCCAGGAACCCAGGGTTATTAACAGGAGTCTATGCTAGTGACTGAAATAGTTTTTATCTTCTTATTATAAAAAGAGACTTTTTATTTTTATCCAATATGTCTACACAACTTAAAAGTCAAATATACTATAAAGCCTTGAACAAAAAAAAAAAAAATAGCAGTTTTCTCTTCCTTCTTTCCCCACTCACTAACACTTTCAATTCTTGAAGTGGTTTTAGCAGAAATGCATTAACCCCCATATTTCTAAGTAATAGTCTTATATTTGTATACTGTTTTTTCATGCTTTTTCAACTTGGGACATTATCGACTATAGCCCTTTTACACACATTTACTCTTTTCTCACTATCCACATAGAATTTCCCTTGTTTTCCCATATTTATATTTGTAACTTTTAGTTTATTTAATTTGTAACTTTTAAAGCTATAAGGTAACTTTTAATAATTTGGCATTACAATAGCGTTTACATTATGATTATACAAGTGCTGTTCATTGTTAACCCACGTATTATAGTATGATTATGCGTTTTCCCACAACATTTTGTTCTCAGAGTTAATAGCCACCTTTTTTTCTTGCTCAGTTATTCTGTGTAGGCATTGACACCTTTTCCCACTTTCTTCAAAGAACCATAAAACCTCTCGCTTTCTTTTTCTAAAAAGACTATGGAAGGTTTATGACTTTTCTATGTTTAGTATTTAAAATTTGATGATGCTGTGTCCTGGATTGGCCTTTATTCCTCATTTTCTGGACATTCCTTGCATTGTTGTTGTTGGTTTGCAGTTTGGAAATGCATGGCTTTCAGTTCTGAGGAATTTCCTGGTAAGACTTTTTTCCTCTATTTTTTACTGTGCACATAAGCTTCCTACCTATCTCTGTGTAAGCATATGTGTAACATTTGTCCTTAGATGTTGGGAATCTCTCATTGTCTATCCTTTCTCTTGTCCATCTTGTTGTCTGTTTGTTCTGCTTTCTGCGAGATTCTCTTTATCTTCCCGTTCTACCACTGGAACATTTATTTTAGCTATTATATTTTGAAGAGCTCATAATTGTCTCTCTCTTTCTATATAGCAGTCCTCTCCAATTTTTGAGTGCAATATTTTCTAACTCTCTGACAATTATTATGAGGTTTTTTCCCAAAGCTTTTTGCTTTCTGCATAATCTCTGCTTTTTTTTTTTCCTGAGAAGATGGAGGTTTTCTTTTGTTTTGTTTTTTAAAGGCAAGTTCCCTCTCCTCTGTCTCTTTTTTTTAAAGTTTACTTTAAGTTCTAGGGTACATGTGCAGATCTTGCAGGCTTGTTACATAGGTACACACATGCCATGGTGGTTTGCTGCCTCCATCCCCCCATCACCTCATTAGGCATTTCTCCTAATGTTATCCCTCCCCAATCTCCCCACCCCCTGCTGTCCCTACCCTAGTCCCCCTCAACAGACCTCAGTGTGTGATGCTCCCCTCCCTGTGTCCATGTGTTCTCATTGTTCATCACACACTTATGAGTGAGAACATGCGGTGCTTGGTTTTCTGTTCTTGTGGCAGTTTGCTGAGAATGATGGCTTCCAGATTCATCCATGTCCCTACAAAGGACATGGATCCATCCTTTTCTATGGCTGCATAGTATTCCATGGTGTGTATGTACCACATTTTCTTTATCCAGTCTATCTTTGATGGGCATTTGGGTTGGTTCCAAGTCTTTGCTATTGTAAACAGTGCCACAGTGAATATATGTGTTCATGTGTCTTTATAATAGATTGATTTATAATCCTTTGGGTATATACCCAGTAATGGGATTGCTGGGTCAAATGGAATTTCTATTTCTACATCCGTGAGCAATCGCCACAGTGTCTTCCACAATGGTTGAACTAATTTACACTCCCACCAACAGTGTAAAAGTGTTCCTTTTTCTCCACATCCTCTCCAGCATCTGTCTCCAGAGTTTTTTAATGATCACCATTCTAACTGGCCTGAGATGGTATCTCAATGTGGTTTTGATTTGCATTTCTCTAATGACCAGGAATGATGAGCATTTTTTCATATGTTTTTTGGCCACATAAATGTCTTTTGAAAAGTATCTGTTCATATTTTTCACCCACTTTTTGATGGGGTTGTTTTCTTGTATATTTGTTTTAGTTCTTTATTAATTTATTAATTTTATTAATTTAGTTCATATATTAATCTACAAATATACAAGAAATTATATTAGCCCTTTGTCAGATGGGTAGGTTGCAAAAATTTTTTCCCATTCTGTTGGTTGCCGATTCACTCTGTTTCTTTTGCTGTGCAGAAGCTCTTTAGTTTAATTAGATTCCATTTGTCTATTTTGGCTTTTGTTGCCACTGCTTTTAGTGTTTTCGTCATGAAGTCCTTGCCTATGCTTATGTCCTGAATGGTATTGCCTAGGTTTTCTTCTTGGGTTTGTTTTTATGGTGTTAGGCCTTATGTTTCAATCTTTAATCCATCTGAAGTTAATTTTTGTATAACGTGTAAGGAAGGGGTCCAGTTTCAGCTTTCTGCACATGGCCAGCCAGTTTTCCTATACCATTTATTAGACAGGAAAGCTTTCCCCATTGCTTGTTTTTGTCCAGTTTGTCAAAGATCAGAAAAAATATGAAACGCTTCACGAATTTGCATGTCATTCTTGTGCAGGGGCCATGCTAATCTTCTCTGTATCGTTCCAATTTTAGTATATGTGCTGCCGAAGCAAGCACCCTTTCCTCTCTTTTCTTTCTTTTTTTTTTTTTTAAGATGGAGTTTCAGTCTTGTTGCCAAGGATGGAGTGCAATGGGGCAATCTTGGTTCACTGCAACCTCCACCAGGTTCAAGCAATTCTCCTGCCTCAGCCTCCAGAGTAGGTGGGTTTATGGGCATGTGCCACCACATCCATCTAATTTTGTATTTTTAGTATAGAGACGAGCTTTCTTCATGTTGGTCAGGCTGGTCTTGAACTCCCCACCTCCGGTGATCCGCCTGCCTCAGCCTCCCAAAGTACTGGGATTACAGATGTGAGCCACCGTGCCTGGACTCCTCTCTTTTAATACTCCCTTCTTCAGATTTACCAATAGTTTAGTTTGCCAGATATCTTTCAAGGTCATTTTTCAGGCACTTATATTTAAACATACACATATAATTATGTATCTTATATTTTTTCATACTACACTAGTGAACTGCATTTTGTCTTTTTGAACATAACGAATGCTGAAGATATTTTAATGTCTGTACATCTTATCCATTTATTTTTAACTCTTTTATTATTTTTAACTCCACAATAAGATTGTGCCAATATTTATTTGACACTTAGATCATATGTTTCTCTTTTCAAATCAATACTGCTAAATTTTTTATGTTTATTTCTATAGGATAAATATTTAGAAATCAAATTGCTGAGTTGCAAGGTAATTTTATTCAAAATTTTGGTAGAAACTATCAAACTGTTCTACAAAAATGTAGTATTTACACTACGATAAAAAATTATGAAGTTACCTATTTCTTCACACTCTTAGAAACACTAGATATTTTCAGTCATTTTAACCTGTCAGTTTGATAGACAAAAAAAGTCAGTATACTAATGTTTGGTTACCTTGTTACTGGTAAGGTTGAACAACATTTCCCATATTTATAAGCTGTTTTAAAATTTTTCCTCTGTGAATTGCCCATTCATAGATTCCTCTATTATTTCTACTGTGTTGTTTGGGAGTTTGCAGAATCTCTTAATATGCTATAGATCCAATTATTTGTATTTTGTAAAAGTTGTAGATATTTTCCCCTTGTCACCTATCTTCAGGTAATGGTATAAATAGTTTTTCAGCCTTTTCTTTGCACTCAAATTTATCAAACTTTTTTGTGTGACTTGGGAGTAATGTATGAACCTTAGGAAAGTTTCCCTACCCTAAACTTTCTCTATTACTCTCTAATATTTTGATAGTTTTAATTTTAAAATATTTAGTTCTTTATTTTTTGTGTAAGGTAAAAGGTTAAGGGTTACTTTTTCAAAAGAAAGCTAATGTTTTCAGCATTCACTATTGCATAATCCATCTTTCCCTCTGTGATTTTAAATGCTGCCTGTTTCATATACTTAGTTCCCATTTGTAGATTAGTCTGTTCCTGGATTTTTTGTCTGTTACATTGCTTTAAATCAGGGATTGGCGAACTGTAGCCTGTGAGCTAAATCCAGCCTGCTGCCTGTTTTTGTAAATAAAGTTTTATTGGAACACAGCCATGTCATTTGTTTACATATTGATGATGGCTGCTTTCAGGGTGCAATGGCAGAGTTAAAGTAGTTGCAACAGAGACTGTATGATGGTGAAGTCCAAAATATTTACTCTTTGGCCCTTTATAGGAAAACTTTGCCAGTCGTTGCCCTAAATGGCTATTGTTGTATTAGTATCATTAATAACAGGAACCTTATAGTGTGTTTGCATCTGGAAAGGTAAATATCTCCTCATGGGGTCTATATTTCAAAATATTCTTGGCTATTCCTTGTAATGTCTTTGGGGTAAATTTTAAGTTTAATTTGATTATTGATATGGCTGGGTTTAAATGTACCAGGTTTCTATTTTTTACTTGTCCTATTTGTTTTTTGACCCTTTTCCCCTTTTTTGTCTGCCTTTTTTGTTTATTAATTTTTTATTTCATTTTTCTCTTATGCCTCTTTTATTTCTAGGGGTTGCTCTAGAGTTTATAGTACACATCTTTAAGCTATCATAGTCCACCTTTACATAGTATTATACAACTTCAAGTATAGCATAAGAAACCTACAACAGTATACTTTCATTTCTTTCTTTCTGCTACTGTGGTAAGACATTTTACTTTTTACATATGTCATAAACCTCACAATGCATTATTTTTATTTTTGCTTTAGTCAGTTATTTTGTAGAGAGATTTAAAGTACTTTAAAAAAATTTTGTTTGCCCACAACTTATCATTTCTGGGGCTCTTCATTCTTTGTGTACATGTAGTTTTTTAATCTGGCTTCTTTTTATTATTTGTTTCCTCTGGCCTAAAAGACTTCCATTAACATTCCTTGTGCAGATCTGGTGTTGAGTTCTTTTACCTTTTGTTCGCATGAGAAAGTTTTTATTTCATCTTTGTTTTTGGAAGAGATATTTGCTAGGTATAAAATTCTCAGTGGATAGCGCTTTTCTTTCAATATTTAAAAAGGATTGCTTTTCAAGCTTTGTTAAGCAGGACCAGAGCAATCTAAAGCAATACCCTTGAGTCCTTTATGAGGTGCCCTACATAGTACAAGAGACTGAAACTGTTCTTGGCCCTACATGAGCTCCAGGGATGGTTGTGCTCTTTTCTCCTGGTTCACTCCCTGCCTTGGTGCTTTCCTCACAGGTACTTACAGGTCAGCACTCAGCTAAAGGCTGGAGGGGAACCTTCTGCAGATCTTTAGGACCTTCTCCTTCACTCTGTACAGCCTCTCTTTCTCTGGTACTCTGGCCTGTGAACTCTGGCCACTTTGGCCCACCTAAATTCTCAACTCTGCCTTCTCAATTCGGGGAGACTACTGGGACCCATTTAATTTCCTCCTGTCTGTGCTGTGGCCTGGGAACTCTCAGCCTGTGAGATGAGGGCATTGATCATGTTCACCTTCTTTGGTTTCCTTCTCTGGGGACTACTCAACTGCTGTACCTATTGTCAAATGTCTAAAAAACATTTTTTCATTCATATTTTTTCTCTTTTTAGTTATTTAACGTGGGAGGGTAAAAGCAGTCCACATCCTTCCATCATGGCTGAAAGGTTTCATTTGGGATTTTCATTGCAATTGATGGGAAAACTTGACACTTACATCATTCTTCCTTTTAGGAATAGGGTTTTTTGATTTATTTCAGTCTTCTTTGAACTCCTCCATGGACTTTATGGTGTTACACATTCCTGTTGATGTTGCATTTAAAGGCCCCAATACAGTCTCCTTACCTTCTCTCTCAAAGCATGTTATTCTTACTCTAGCAATTCAGAAATAGAGTCTAAAGAAGACCCTGTGGCTTCTACTCCTTAGAGTGACTCCTAGACCTATCCTCTTCCTCCCACCTCTTCAGGTCAGGAGAAAAGGGCCTGTTCTAGCTTACTCTTTTATAATGGCAGAGAAGCTTATGCAGCTCTGGACTAGAGGGTGTGGATGAGAAAACAGTGGATGCATCCCTCATGGAACCCCAAGGAAAAGCTGGCTTAGAGCTGCATGGCTTGCCTGAAGCTTTCTTCTAATGTTATCCATAGTAGGGCATGAATGTACTATGAGAAGTACATCCTGAAGAGTGAACTATTGATCTACAGGGGGTGCTAGCATCTCTATCTGGTTGTGGGGTCACTCCATCTACCTTATTTATGTTGTGGGCCTGCCTCGTTGACAGATGGTTACTAATGCACAGAAAAAAATCATCTCTAATAGTATCTCTGGGCTGAATAGGCATTTATGGGCTAATTAGGGAGGCTGGGGATGTGTGTTCTAAATGTCAGACAACCAATTTAGAAGCAAATTGGAACTGAGTCTTCCTTCCTAAGTTGGGAACTATATGTTCTTATGAAATCCATCTCACAGTAATGACAGTAATAAATTAAGGAGCCCTCAGCTGACTACAGTTGACACTAGATGGGTAAACACCCATCCTAAGTAATGAGTTGGTTAATTATAGCTATGCCATGTTCATAGACCTTCAATTAATCTCTTGAGAAAATATAACCTTATCACCTACAATGGCTCATAGCATCTAAGCAGGACTTTTCAGAGGTCAGGCTTCTCCATTAACTCAAAATACATGTCTTAAGAATCAAAGGGTGGAATTTAGCTTACTTATTTTCATTATACCTCTGTGTGGGGATCAACTTGTATAAAGCACTAGAGAAATGACAAGGCAAATATAAGAAAGATAGGGAGGAGATTTTGAACTATTTTACTGCACTTACATTATCCCCACCCTCATACTTAGCCAAACAGTCACATATAACACCCTGATCTCTAGAATGTGGGTGTATTCAGACTTTCTGAAATGGTGATTGGCCCACTCAAACATTGCTCCACTCTCTGACAGCTTTACTGACAAAAGAAAACAATGCCATTCTGACAAAATGCCATATTCCTGGACACTCTGGAGACCTAACCCATCCTAACTGTAGATCATGCTAATTCAGGGTAGATAGCCTGGCTGATCTATATGGCTCAGGCTCATGTTATAGACCCATGGGTTGCAACCCTGATACACATTAGCATCACTTACAGAACCACCCGAGGACCAAATATATCAGAAACTTGGGGCTGGGGCCCAGGCTCTCTAGGTCATTCTAATGTGCAGCCAGGGTTGAGAACCACTGCTGTCGACTGTAACTGTGGCCACTGCGCCAATTTTAAACATTCAACAAATGTATCGAGAGGACTTTAATTCATATTATAAAGCAGTACTTCACTCTGGTCTTCCCAAGGACTTTGCCAAGTAAGGGAAGATTGCCTATTTCTCCAGTAGCATTAGGAGATGACAACCTTTTGTTTTTAACACACTCCTTTGGTTCTGCTTCTGAATCTTTTCCTTTTCTCTCTGCTACCAAACCCTCAGTTCAGACCCTCATCACCTTCCAACTGCCTCCCAACCTTCTGTTAGCATTGCTCCCATTATTTCTCTCAAGCCCCAAACACACGTCTGTTCCTTTTACAGCTCCTTTCAGTGGCTCCCTGCTGTCCAGAAAAAAACTCAGTGTCCTCATTTGGGCATCCAAGGCTTTGATGGCTAGATTGGAGCATGATTACTCAAGCCAAAAAACCCCTTGGGGTTCTTGCAGGTACCTGTCTGACCACTGTTATCTTTACCTTCTAAGCTTTTGCTTGGATAGTTTGTGCCTTACTCCATCCTGCCAGAAGTCCTCGCGCAGGTCGCAAGTCACAAGCTGTCTTTCCAGTAAAACCTCCTCTGATCTTCCTGCTTCCCATTTCCCACCTCTCAGGTCTTTACTGCCTCTTGGCCAAAGCAATGCCTATATATGCTTTGTAAATGTCTGGCACACAGTAGATGCTAAAAAAAAAAAAAAAAAAAATTACCAAGTTAGCAAATAAATTTCATTTATCACAGTATAAAAATTGGAGTCTGTCTTCCCTATTAGGTTCTGATCTTTAAGGGCAGTAGGTAACAAGGTGTATATAGTTAAAAAAAAAAAAAAAGCAAGGCTTTTGGAGAAAAGTTTGGGTTTAAAACTCTGCTCTACCAGTCACTAGCTGTAGAATCTTGGGCAAGTTGAACCGTTTCCTCAGCTGTGAAATGAGGGTGACAACTCCTTGAAGGGAGGATTCGAGTATTAGACACATAGTAGGTACCAAGTATTTTCTTTCCTGGACTCAACTCAGCATTTACCAGATACTCTGGTAAAATTCACGAGTAACACTCAACTGGAAAACATTTGTTTTAGACTGTAAGAATCCAAATGGCTCTATTTCACAAAAGTTAAATGTTAGATCTGATAGCTGTCCTTTTTCCCACCTAGTCATCAGGGGCATAACAAACCATTAACTTATTTAATTCTCCAAACAGTCCCTTGAATTATTACCTCCATTTTATGGCCAAGAAAAGTGGAGCAAAGAAGGCAATGGATTTCTCTTCAGAAAAAGATCTGGAGCTTTTCAGAATCCTGTTGACTGACTCTCAGCTCTGGGCTCTTTTCTTAATGCCATGCTGCCCTCACGTTCAGTCTTGTGAATACATGCTTTTAAATGCAACCATTTATTTATTTTATAATTAAACCAATAGTCCAATGATGATGGTTTCCAGGGTTAAAGTAGTTATTTTAATTAAAATATTTCTTTTTAAAGGAGAGTTTTTTTCAGCTGCATAATTTGGACTGAATAGTGGCTGACTACCACATCCTCCTGGAAGCTTGACTCATTCATCTGTAACTAAGAATAATAACAGTACCTGCCTTATGGGATATGAGGATTAAATGACTTAACACATGCAATCTGAATACACGTGCAACTGGGTCTGGCACATGGTAGTACTCAGCATCAGCTATTACCATCATCGCCACCAAGACTGTTTTGCTTGGAATTCTCTCACATGGAACCTTGTCCTTTACTGTGCCCACTACAGCAAAGAACATGAAGAAACACTGTCACTCCTTAATGCTTCTCACTTGAGAGCTTTAATAATCAAAAAGGCGATTTAAAGGCAAAAAAGTAACTTTATTGACTACTAATCTTACCATGAAACATCTATAAGAAATAATTACAAAATAATGCAGGTTTTTTTTTTTTAACATACTTTTGGTATCATCTTGATATGATGATCCTTTCACAGAAAGGATTATTTACAGTTTATGTAGATATAAAGCTCACTGTTGCAAATATAAATGTAGGTGTGCAGAGGCAATATATACCAAATGGGTATACTGACTAGCAAAAGACATGTCAGAAATGCAGAATAAATAACAGCTTTATATTTTTCTTTTCCTTTTTATTTTTAAAAACAATTTCCAAATACAAAATATGGATTATTCAAAGTGGATTTTTCATATACATATATATAATTCTGCTGCAAACAGTGGATCAAAAAGCAAAAGTGTTCTTAGCATGTTTCATTTTTGAAAACCCACAGGACTATTTATAAATACAATTAGGAAGAGCGTGGGCAAAACCACCAACAATGCCAGCAAAACCGTAAAGATCTGATTTTGGTTGAAGTAGAGAGAAAATAAAGCATAAAGCAGTACCTGTTTACAGTAATTAAATATGTTTTTCCTTTATCTTTCGTTCTTAAATATGTCTTTTTTTTTTTTTAAGGTTTGCAAGAAACTCTAAGGGCTAAGGAAATGCACTGCATTATGATCTGGGGTCCTTAGAGTACAAACCTCATCAGGCTTAAGCATCATCCATAAGAAATGGTGGATTACTTAATGACTTCTAAGTAAAACAGTCATTAAATGATCCTTTCATACTTTAATCCTTTTATGCAGACTGAGATACTTCCATACATTTCAATATCTGCAACTTTGGTTCCATTAAAGCATTTGATAAAAGCAAAATAGTTTTGTGACCACAGAACTCGACACAACTTTTTTTCCTTTTAAAGTGTCAGGTGAAGCTAATGTGACAAGGCAATTCTGCATACACATCCGAGACCCAGCACAGGAGGGGCAGGCAGCACAGGCGGGCATGCTCCTACTCACCATTTGTTGTGTAATACTGACTCCCAGCCATGGGTAACACTGCTTATGTTCTGCTGTACCCTAAATCTACTTCTTTGTTACCTGAAAACATAACTTTGTATAAAAATATGATTGCTTCTTTAGAAAATAATATATAGTTTTTTATAATAAAAGCTGGCAGATAGAAAAAAATGGTATATCAAAATATGGTAAACAAATGTTGTAAAATACTAAATCATTAAAAATATCTTATAGAAAGACATTGTGCTATGAAGTTCTCTCCTGAAGTATGAGCAAGGTTTTTACTGTACATCAAAAGATAAATTCACTCCCCTGACTTGGTTTCATTATGTATTGTTACAGCAGCACAGCAGGTGCTGTCTTAAAAATGGCCCTTTCTCATACACTACATCTTCTGTACACCTTTTCTTCAAAATTAACAAAAGACACCCCCGGGATCAGTGGTTTTCAACTCTGTTGCATATTAGCTCCATCTGGAGAACTTTCAAAAAAAAAGGCAATTCTACCTGGGTCCCACCACAAGAGAACGATGTAATCAGACTGGTGGGAGACTCAGTCATTATTTTTTAAAAGCTCCCCATACCCAAATTCTATTATACAATCAGTGTTGAGAATCACGGCCAAAGGCACATGAGGAAACAGTCATTCTTAACTCTATGTGTATCAACTGATTGTCTGCATGTATCATTCATTCAGTGACATATTCTCAATCTTAAGTAATTCCACATATAAAAGATAGTCATGGAAGCCAAAATGAAGACATAGTAAGCTTTAAACACATATAAACATACACAATCCCATGTATTTATATATGTATAATATATACATAGAATATTTTGGTTAAGCAGAAACTAGCATTGCCATGATTTTTTCTTGATAATTAAACAAAGCATCACCAAGCACCAATGTTTTCTAAGATATTTTCCGTAGTTTTAACAGACACGGGTTTTGTAAACTCCACAAAACGCATTATGACATGAACATAATTCATCTGTTACTTGGATGAGGATCTCAATTGAATCCTGGAGCTTTCTCGAAGATCACAGAAGAGGACACGGCACTGAGCAGGGTGAAGGGGTCACAGGCATCACAGCATATGCACTTCTGGTTTTCTGGTTATTGCTTAATTCATGTCTTGACTCTGCACAGGTGCTTCCGTCATGTACGTATCTTTGGCTTGCTACAACCTCATGATTTTGACCACTCCATCAGTGTTCACTTTGGGACAGTCTCAGGGAGGAAGCAATGGCTATACAGAGCAATCGTCTCTCTGTTAAAAGAAGAGAGAATCTTCCCTCTTTCCTCTCCCAAACCATGAGCATTTTATGAGGGAGTGGTAAAAAATTTACAAGCAAACAAATAAATCTAACATGTTTCACGTGATAAAAAATGTGATTTACGTGTAGCTTAACTTAAAAGCATCAGATGAGCAAACACACCACACTCCAGTATTCTGAAGGCATTGCAATCAGTCAACTGCACTGCCTTCCAAAGGAGCAATGGGCTTCTGGGCACTTCTCTTGCTGTACATTTTCTGTAGTTCTTCTACTTCTGTGTAATACTTAAAGTGCAATTGTTTCAAGGCTTTTGTTTCCATCATCACAAATATTATAAAGAAAGAGCTATGCTTAGGGTGAAGAAGATATGGCACAAGTAATATGTAAAGAACCCATGATTTTCGCATCCTCTAGCAAACTGTAAGCTGCCCGTACAGCTGCACACAGATGGACTTTATACAACAAACTCTGGAACTTCATCATGAGTGAGATCCAGAGAAAAGTATTTGCTGGTTCTTTTTACTGGAAAAGCATCTTGGATGTTGATGCACTGCTGAGCCAAGTAACTGTTGCAATAGAGGCCTTCCTCGTCCAGTTCATGGCCACATCCAAAGGTGTAACTCTGAGCAGTGTCCTGACACAGACCTGCAATGCGCAGGAAGTCTTTCTGGTAAAGTCTGATGTCATCAAGGCTCAAGCTGTGTCGATCGGTGGAGGTCTTTGGTTTCCGACATATAGTCTGCAAGATAAGGGAAGGTTGAAACGACTTTATAGACTAAAGTAAAAGGTTCAACTATTTGCCTTGTAAAGAGAGATGCTACAGAACCAAAGAAGGTTAAGTAATCCTTATATGTTAGAAAGTGGTTTCCAACCTGTGGTTTCTGGGCCCTACAGGGAAACACACCATCAACACCACCTCCACGAGAAATAGCAGCTAACATTTACAAAGCAATTACTACGTGCCAGGCCCTGACCTGATAAAACATTCGTCATGCATTAACTCATTTAATCTTCCTAACTGTCCTAGGAAGCAGGCACTATTATTCTCCTCATTTTACAGATAAATAATCCAAAGCACAGAGGTGCAAATGCAACAGGAATCCAACTATCCGTAGCATTTCAGAAATCAAGCAATTATCTTGAAATAAGGCCATATAGGTAAAGATACAGTTTCTTTTGTTTTTTTCACTAGGATATGGCAATTCAATGTGGCAATATTTTTAGGCCAAGGTCTGTTATTATTTTATTAAGAAATGGGAAAATAAACCAATTATTATCAAGAAACATAGTTTTGCTTTTTAAAAAGCGCCAGAATTCTTGGGTTGAATATAAAGTGTTCTCGGTGCTGGGTTGGACATAGAGTGTTCTTGGTGTTGAAGAGGCTGGAAGACATGAACCAGGACTCAGTTCCCCAACACAAGGGCGTGGGATTCTGCCAAATGCTGCACACAGTAGGGGGCAGACTTTTATTATCCCAAGAGGTGGTATTGACGGAAAATAGAAATGGGTTAAAAATGGTTCTGATAATTACATGAATGGAAGATATTTAACGGGTTATTTAAGGAAACCGGCCATTACATCTTTAAATTTTGCTGCTTACCACCACAAAGGACAACCCTGTTAGAATAAGATGCAATTTTTTCTAAAGGCAAAAGTTCCAGAAGCACGTTTTACTAGAAAGTGTCACGTCTGAGTGATCCCTTGTGTTGATGTAGTCTTTAAAGGCTCCAGTGGGATTTCACACATAGATCATTTGGTCATTCCCACAAACCCTCAAGGAAGGCACACAACGTTCTCCTCATGATGTAGGTGTGGAATCTGACTATCAACTGTGCCCCAGAAACATCGAAGAGTAGATTATTCATTGGCGTTTTCAGAAAAATATTTCATAAACATCATTTTCACATGATGGTTACTTCAATGGAAGTAAAAGAAAGAAAAGACATATGAGAAAAAAAAAAGGGAAGAAGGAGGAGGAGAAAAGTAGGGGACAAGGAGAGCCGGAATGCAAATGAAAATAGAGAAACATACACAGAAGGGAAAAAAAAAGAGAGAAAGGCAGGAGGAGGGAAGACATGCTCTGGAAGTAGAGCCATCAGTCACATATTACATCTAAATGCTGAAACCATGAGTTTCATAGTATTTTATCTATATTGTTGGACATTTAATAGTTTAACCGGTGATCACAGGTTGTCAAATGCTCTAGGCACGGCATACTTTGAAAATTTAATCTGAATGGAATACCCAGAGTGTGGAAACATTTCTGCCAGAACACACTGACAAAAATATTATTCTCCCAGGTTGAGAACAAGCAACACACACAAAGACACATGCATGTGCACACATGGTTCACTTGAGGTCTGAAGACCAGAGGTTTCCCAACCATATAAAGTGTGAAGCAAAACATATAATTTATCTAAGTAAAAAAATCAGTCAACTCAAAGATAAGCAGAACTAGCAAATAAGATGGAAATACATTCAGAATCAAGCTAGAATGTACGTCTCTAGGAAGAATCACTTCCTTAGGGTTTTTAATTTTTGCTCATTTGTATAAATGTAAGTATAAGTTACTACTTAAAATTGTCTATAATTTATTTTCCTAATTTATGTTTTTCAATTCCTTTAATACCTGTGGAAGAGAATCACTACTCTGGCCACGAAGCTTAACAACTGTTTCTGAAGAGCTCGAGGTGGAAGAACCAATTTCTTTCACAATCAACCCTGAAATAAAACACAGAGACATAAACAACAAATACTTCAAATTATTCACACCTCTTGCTATATATTCTGACATATTGCTATCAGGAATGAAAAATCCAATATTAACCATTACCAAAAAGTCTCATTGTGACTCTCTGATGGCAGACAACCAGGACAGCACACACTCTCTCATCTTACAGTAAATAGAGGTTAATGATTCAATGTAGGGTTAGAGTGTAGGAAGACGTTTAGAGTCTGAATTTTCTAAAACAAACTTTTAATTAAGCTATTTCTGATGAAGTTAGAGATAAAAAGCAAAGACTATAGGTGTAAAGCAGCCTTTTTACTGCATCTCATAAAGCTTCCTCTCCTCCCCTTTCTATACAGCAGCAGCATTAAACTTTACCCTTGCTGAACACACGCCCTCTAGATTTGGTTTGGCTTGGATGTATAGTGGTGATGAATTGTGGGGGCTCTGGCCTCTGAAGTCAGACAGATCTGACTGGATCTTGGCCCAGACAACTAATTAGCCATGTATCCTGGCCGGTTACTTAGCTTCTCAGTGTCTCAGTCTCCTTCTTGTATAAAATGGGGCCAATAACAACACCTGCCCGCTAGTTTTAATGATGATTACACAGTGAACGCATAAAGGGTGAGGTACAGGGACTATACATGGATACACTTTGTTCACGGCAGCTCTTTTTGGCTGATGGGACACTTGACACATACCTCCTGCAGCAGATCCCACTGGCAAGAGACAAACCGGGAGGCCACAGTGAAATTTCAGTACTGGGTCTTTGAGTACAGAGCCTCTAATCTAATCACCTCAACACTCGGTGGAAACCCGCTAAAATTTCAGAAGCAGAAATCCACAGCTGACACTTCCCTATGTGACTGGCATGTGAGTGAAGCATTTAGAAAAAACATGTCACAGAAGGTAAAATTACCAAGAAGAACTAGAGGTATATGTGAACACCGCTGAAATTTTTCTTGCCAATAGATGAAAAAATGTATTACAGGTCAAGCCCTAGAACCATAAGGCCAATGGCCACTTAAAAAAAAAAAAATCCCCATCTTCCAAAAATAAAAAACCTTAAGTAGTGTGATTCTTATTCAAGTATTGCTAGTAGTCTACAGAATGACTTTTTGTGTTCTATCCCTTAACTCTTTAGAAACATCTCATAATGACTCAATGTCTAGCATATGCCATAAATACATTAAGTATTCAATAATTAGTTCAATTGAAACATGAAAACATTCCTGGTTTACAAGTAGACACTTTATTTATTTATTTATGAGACAGAGTCTTGCTCTGTCACCAGGCTGGAGTGCAGTGGTGTAATCTCGGCTCACTGCAACCTCTGCCTCCCAGGTTCAAGCAATTCTCTTGCCTCAGCTTCTCAAGTAGCTGGGACTACAAGTGCATGCTGCCACACCCTGCTAATTTTTGTACTTTTAGTAGAGACGGGGTTTCACCATGTTGGCCAGGATGGTCTCGATCTCTTGACCTCATGATCTGCCCGCCTTGGCCTCCCAAAGTGCTGGGATTACAGGCGTGAGCCACCATGCCAGCCTACAAGTAGACACTTCAAAAACTCAGGTGATGACCGGGTCTGGTGGGTCACGCCTGTAATCCCAGCACTTTGGGAGGCTGAGGCAGGTGGATCACCTGAGGTCAGGCATTCGAGACCAGCCTGACCAACACGGGCATCTCTACTAAAAATATAAAATTAGCCGGGTGTGGTGGCACATGCCTGTAATCACAGCTACTCTGGAGGCTGAGACAAGAAAATCACTTGAACCTGGAGGCGGAGGTTGCAGTGAGCTGAGATTTTGCCATTGCACTCCATCCAGCCCGGGCAATAGGAGTGAAACTCCTCTTAAAAAAAAAAAGTGAAAAAAAAAAACTCAGGTGATACTCATGTTTTAGGAGTTAGTATAAACTGCTTTAGTAGACGATCTAGAACAATATCTTCTAAAGTGCATTAAAACAAATCATCATAGAGACACATGGACTTGGGTCTGTGTGCACTGGTTGGCAACTGGCATGGTTCCTTTAGGACTTCCTGGTAAATGTGCCCTCAGCTAACATGCCTGTAAAGGGTCTTCTCCAAACCCAGACCCACCACTGGGACAGTCAGCAATGAGCTGGTGCTCAAAACACTGAACCAACTCCTATCAAACTCCATAAGAATGAAACACAGAGTGGTATACTTCACCACTACTCAGTCTTAGGCTGAGGGTGGTTATTCACTTATTTATTTTTTTGAAAGATAGGGAACGCTTCGCAAATTTGCATGTCATCCTTACACAGAGGCCATGCTAATCTCTGTATCACTGCAACTTTAGTATATGTGCTGCCAAGGCAAGCACTTAGCTGAATGTTTTATAAGCAATATTTAAATGCTCAATTGTAGAGAATTTGGGAAACTAGGATGATGTAAGAAATAAAATCATCTATCTCTATAACCCTAACATCCAAAGAAAAGGCTATTAATAGTTTTATGTGTTTTTCAAATACACAGATAAACATTCTTATTTTTAATTAAAGCAGATTTTATATAATTTTTACTGTTTACCTTAACTATCTTACGTTATTAAACATTGTTTGAAAATCTCAAATTTAATGGTTACATACCATCGTAGGAATATGTGATAATTTAACCACTTGTTCCTTTTTTTTTTTTCACAGAGTCTCACTCTGTCACCCAGGAGGGAGTTCAGGGGTGTGATCTCTGCTCACTGCAACGTCCACCTCCCAGGTTCAAGCGATTCTCTTGCCCCAGTCTCCCACGTAGCTGAGATTACAGGCCCGTGCCACCATGCCCAGCTAATTTTTTGGGTATTTTTAGTAGAGACGGGGTTTCATCACGTTGGCCAGGCTGGTCTCCAACTCCTGACCTCAGGTGATCCACCCGCCTCGGCCTCCCAAAGTGCTGGGATTATAGGTGTAAGCCACTGCGCCTGGCTTTACCACTCATCCTTTAATTTTTTTAAAATAACATTTCAATAAACATTTTTCATAATAAATCTTAAACAGTCATCCTTTTTACTTAAATTTTATTTCTATTTAAAATTTACAGTGATAAAAATTAAATGCAGAAATATATAAACGCAAAATGTAGGTCAGCTTCCCTAATATTCCCCTTCCGAGAGGCACTGTGGCACACAATTTTTAGACCATTTCCTTTCCACAGACATATATACATAGAGCTATCTATGGACCTGAAATGTGCATATAATTGTGAATTTTATATTTAAATTAAAATGTAAAGCAAATGGGCAAAAAGGGGCAAAGTTTGGTATCTGAACTCTAAGCATGTTTAGAATAACCAACCTGAGGAGTCAGTGTTGGTCAGAGAGTGAATCTGCAGCCACAGGCAGAGAATGCTCCTGGCAGAAGATCTGGAGGCCAGGGTTCTGCTGGGTTAGCAAATGGAATTCTGAAACAAAAGATGCTCTTGAGGACTAAGTGCCAGGATGGCGGTTAAGTGTGTATCGGTCTGGTTCCTTTCTGATTTCCAGTGCCTGGCACCTGGAGGAAGAGGCTCAATGAGCATCAGGGGCTGTGGATTTGCCAGAGCAGGGACAGGCCACCCCTGTTGGGCACTTCATTCGATCAAAGCTAGAAGGAACCATCAATAGTGTTGGTTGCTGAGGCATATTTCTCTAGAGAACAGACTGATTCATGATGTGTGACAACAGCAGTCAGATGTGACTGATGTCTATAAACAAAACCCATACTGCTGCCATTTTTTAAAGATAGTTATCTTACATGTGATAGAAATATATATTGTATATTATATAACTATAACAGGATTATAGTGAATGCATGTTTTCTAGAAGAATTTATACAAATATGGAATTTAAGAGTATCTTTTTAGGTCAATCCATTTTGACACTTTTCCTCCCAGACTCCTCTACGGGTATAACACAGTGGGAAAAAAAACAAAAACCAAAACAAACATGGAGGCCTACTTCTGTTTCTAGCCATGCAGAATTTGCCCTCTTTGAGCTATAGGATAGCTGATCTGTAAAAAGGAGGCCAGACTGAAGGGGTCTACAGGCTTTCAAGATACATTATATCATTCTCAACATAGCCTAACATAGAGAGAACCCTATTGTACAACTACCTTTTGTCCAAAGCATGGAGAAGAAAATGCTAATTCCCAATCCTGGGTGTTTCTCCTCTTCCCTTTTTTCCACAGAAGGCACAGGATTCTGCAGCTTACGATACTGACCTGGAGAGGCCCAGTCTCTGATCTAGAGCACCCAGTCCACCCCTTCTATTTTCTGAGGCAGGTGTTTTTCAGTCCTGGATAACCTGCTACCAAGGAAGAAGAACTTTTTTTAAGAGCTCACCAGAGTGTCCATTCAGCTTCCGTGACATGAGCATGTCCTCCGTGATGTAAATGCACATGTCTGGGCTGACTTCCAGAGACTCTTCATTCATCTGCTCCAGGTCCCGGGGGTCATCAACCAACATCTCTATTTCTGACACAGAAGAAGGAAAAGACAGTTAATGACAAAAAGGGAAATGGCCACCATAACATACAACCATATTTTGCGGGTGGCTACGAAATTATTCATATTTGAAAATAAATTTGCTAATGAGACTCCAATAGGAAACTCCAGGGACAATTCTCAACAGGTGCTACTTGTTCTTTCTTACAGGATTGCTGCATTATCTACATGTTTTCTAATACTATAATTTGCCAATTATTCTGTATTTTTTAAGAAGAAAAACTATACTACCTTGCTGCAATGACAAAGGACAAACCGAAACTGATGGGCTGTTTGCCTGATGCCAAAGCAGGGCTCATTGACACAGGCAGATGAGAAGTTCACAAAGTCCCCCATGTCCCACGATTGCTGACCCTCAAGGGCACTGAGTGACTTGAGATCCACACAAATTCTACAGAAACCAAACAAATGGGCTGCACTTTAACAGAGTCTGTCTTTTCCCTCCAGCCTGAGTGCTATAGCACTTATTTGAGACAGAAAAATAATATAAAAGAGGGACATAAATATTAACTTTGGCTGAGATAAGCCATAGGATTCATCTTATCTCCTTCACACGGAGTAAGTTCCTATCAGCCAGGTGCTATATTTATCTTCTCTATAGTTCTGGTAACATGGGAGGCACTTAAGAAAAACATTACTAAGTAACTCAATGGCATGGACTCCAATCTTTATTTTGTGGGGAGGGGTCGAGAAGTTCAAGATGTTTTTGTTACTGTCACTGCACTCCACTGTGTTGTCCTAACTGTTTTATTTACTCTGGGAATTAGAAATACAGACACAAGGGCTGCAGGACTTATCTCCAACCTACTTCATAGAAACAGCTAAGACTGAGTCCACAACCATCTAATCTTGTGGCCACAAAGGATCAAAACTAGAAGGATGCTTGTTCACAGCCAAACACAAGCAACTCAACCAAGTCATTGGGGAAGACAACAAGACACCTCTTCTGCTCTATTACTACTAAGTAAAGTTCTCTCCAGACACCAGTGCTATAGAGCCAATACTTGAAAAAACTAGGAGAGACTAAAAAGAGAGCCAGTGAGGGGACAGTACTGTTACCATCGTCCTGCGAGTCCTCTTCTAGTCGGTCTTTGCCGCCGCTCTCCACCCCTGAGGTGTGAGAGCTGCCATGGCTGGTCATGGAGCTGCAGGTTTTCAGCTTGCGGTGGATGGCACTGCTGGAGTAGCTGTCTTCTGGCCCCGTGTCCCGGGGCTTGGTGTCTGCCTCAATGCCCGAGGTGTGGGAACTGCTGTGGCTGGCGGTGGAATGACGAGACAGGCGCTTGTGCTTCATGCTGCCTGCGCTGCTCCCACTGGCCCGCGACCGCTTTTCTAGCTGGTCCATGTCGAGGTCCAGGTTGTCACTGATGTAAGATTCCCGGTACTGCTTCTTCTCTGTGTGGTGGGGAACACAGCTCATCATGACATCAACCAAGACAGAAGGAACAGCTGGTGAGCTTAAGTGACTCATCAGGCTAAGAACAAGGATAACTTCTAATTCAGGATCTAGTGATTGGAAAGTAGTGATAATTTAGATAGGAACTTGACTTCAGAAGACTGAAAAATGAATAAAAACCAGTATAACAGATTTGAGGGGAACATTTAAACTACCCAGTTTTATTTTTAAAGCTCCAAGCAGTATTAGAGTGGTATTTAAAATGCAGTCACAGACCATTTCTTGTCTGCAAATTTACTGGTCCATAGTGAAGTAAGTTCAGTGAGTGATAATGAACATTTAGAAACTTTTAGAGCTATGTGACATTGCCATGACAGCCACCAATGTGATTTTGTATTTTGCAAAAGTATCCACAGCATATTAAATATTTTAAAAATCTGGTCCTTTTATGCAGATAATCTCAGAAGTACTGCTCTAGAAGACTACTTAATATAATCATGCTAATTGCCATTCATTTTATTTGTTCATTTGTTCAGTTTGTTCCATTGTTAGCTTAGCTCTATCTGCTGAATACAATTTAAAATAAAACTATTCTTCTGAGAATTTCCTGTGAAGATTCTAAAATTTGGATTTTCATTAATATAAGATTGATTTTCTCCACTTAGGCTGAATTAGTGAGGCTTTACCTTCTACTTAGAAAATACCAGTAATCACTACTGGTTTGATGATTTCCAACTCTGATTGATAAAGCTGTTCTTCAATTTAACATGTCAGTGCTGTTCTTTAATTCAGTCAAAAACACAACACTGCAAAGTCCCTCTTATTACATACTAAACTAACCATTCCACTAAGGCACAAAGTTACAACCCAGCTGCTGGTTACAACTCAACTGACGAAAAAATATTATTTTTGTCTTTCAGGTCAGAAATGTAAAACAAAGAAGAAGTTTAGATTCCTTGTTTTTTTAATACTGGTGAGAAATGATACAATAAAACAATATTAAAAATGGAGATGCATTTGGGGAATGTTAAGTTGATCTAATTTTAGAAACTGCTAACTAGTAGACTAATTGGGTTCTCAGGGGCCTGTTAATGGATTTTAATTGTCTTGTTTCTTGGTTAAGTGAAAATACTTGCACGCCTGATGTCTGAATCCAGCTCTGAAGTATAATCAACACAGGCTCCCTAGAGAGAAAATGAGCGGCAGGAGAAAGAAAAGATACCCCTTCTAGGATGCAAAATGCACAAATGCTTGGAGAAGACTATGTGCATATTTCTAGTTCCAGCCCATTCACATCTTTCTAAGGAACTGGCTGAAACTCAAAGGTGAGTATGTGTTGCCACACAGGAAGTAGGATGAAACCAGACACAAGAGCTCCATGCACACATCATCAAAACAAAAATGCATCCATGTACAACTCAACATTCAGAGAGCAGACTAGGTTCTAACAATCCCTATCTTCTGAATCAGCAGGCATGAGATGACGGTGGAGAGCTAAAGCAGTTTGCAAAAACTACCATGGTTTCTATTTACTGTGGTTTCACAGTAATAGCCATGTGGCCCTTGGATGAGTAGTAAATGAAGAGAAAAAAGTAAAAGTCTGTAAGTTGTTGGAGTGCCATTGCTCTAACGTAATTAGGAATTGTGGGTCTAATCACTTGAAAGCTTTTCTGCATCTTTACACATAGCCTTTTTATTCCCAACTTTCTGATAGGTTCAGAGGTCATTATAGTTCCTCTATACTCACCAGTATGATCACGAGAAGACAAGTACTTGCCAGCCTGTTTTCTACCTATTCATGTGAACATGTTAGCATGGTCTGGGTGTTCCACATGGCTGGCTTCTGTTCCTAGTGCTGTATCAGACCCTCTCCAGATATTTAAGAAGCTTCACACCACTCAGTTCCAAACTGAGAGAAATTTAAATAATTCTGAAATTTATTGTAAGAAATGTAAAATGCAACCTCTCATCCCCTTGATAATCACTAGGGTCAACACTGAAGATCATCAATATGCTTATGCTCTTTCTACTCCCTCTGTTGTAAAAGCCCAGAGACAATGAGGTTTTTCAGACACTATTTCAGAAAATAATGCTGTAAATGTGACCACTTATCCTAAAAATAAGCTCCAGCTGTTGAATAAAGTTAGGCTTGAAAATGTTTTCTAATGACACAAGGCATGTTTTTCTTTCTCTTTTAAACCCTATAGAAAAATTTTTGTGATCATTTTCTAATAAAATGCTAAAATAGTGTTTCAGACAAGGTGATTCTAAATAAAATTAAATTAAGAAAAACACAGACTGTCTTTATGCTGTTTTTTGTTAAACTACTGCCCAAAAAAGGGCTTTTCATGATAAAATGATAGAGCCTTTAAATGTGGGTGAGATCACTGGATTGAGGCCAAAGTTGGCCCAGAGAAACTTAGTTTCAGGCCTTTTCCAGACCTGGAAAACCTCTAAAGTAGAAGTAACTACATATGTTTTTCTTTGGAAGAATAAAAAAAGGCTTCCTCCAGCATCTACCTCCCCTCATCCAAATAAAAGATCTAGTCTACATCTCTTTCATTCCTTCCTTCCCCTACAGCTATGGTTTGAATGCCTGTTCCCTCCTAAACTCATGTTGAAATCTAATTGCTATCATAATACTAAGACGTGGGAGCTTAAAGAGATGATTAGGTCACAAGGGCTCTGCCTTCGTAAATGGATTAGTGCCATTACTGCAGTAGTGGGTTCGTTATGAGAGGGAGTTTGGCCCCCTTTTACTCTCTCTCACTCTCTCTTTGCCCTTCTACCTTCCACCATGGGATGAAGTAACAAGAGGGCCCTTGGTAGATGCTGGCCCCTCAATCCTGGACTTCTCAGACTCTAGAACTGTGAGGAAATAAACTTCTGTTCTTTAGAACTTACCTAGTCTGTGGTCTTTTGTTACGGCATCACGAAACAAACTAAGACACCTATACTCACTTAAGCCTCCAAATATACCTGGTACTGTGTTTGGCAATGAACAAAGCCCTGCCTCTCTGAGAACTCAAAATGTTTTGTAATTTTTACCTTAGAGCCTATAGAGGAGGTTCATTAATTCTTTTAGGCTCTAAAGGGATCTCTTATGGTCATCTGAACAAAAATGTACTAAAATGCTCCAGGCAGAAAGCTGACAGAACAAATGAATTTCTCAAGGTGCCATGTTAGACATTTAGGACTGAAGCTGACTTGGCAAATTATGAGCTCTGCACCTAATTAAGATGCCTGTCCTCACAGGTTCTCCTGCTTCTTCATTCTCCTCCTGTCCCCATCTGAATTCCTTTTAATATTCATGTCGGCATAGGAGAAATATATTTGTTGCACTGATGAGTCATCGTGGGGAAGAACTGGCAGTCTAGCATCAGCAGAAGCCAATACACCTGACAGTTATACCAATTCTCTCCGAAGACACATGCAGTTTGTGGCAGACAGTGAGGAATGATTCATGTTCTAATCGCTACTAAATTATAAGAGAATTGCCAAACCGGATCTCATTTGGGTTGAGAGAGAATTTTTGAGAGAAATCAATCAAAAGCACAAACTTCTACAAGGTATTTTGTTTGTTTAAGAAGGGATGGGTATTTGCCTTGTTTCTAAAAGAAAAATGAGGTCTGAGGTATCAAAACTTATCTCAGACATAAACCTAAGATATGAATCTTAACCCTGGTGTTCATACAAATACCCCAAATCCAATCTAATCATATTGCTGTTAGTTATTACTACAACATGAATTTGCAAAACAAATTTTTGCGAAACAAACCTTTGAAAGCATAAAAAAAACAAACAAACAAACAAAAAAAACAAAACCAAAAACAAATACGTCATGTAGCAGTTTTCGGGATTAGGGTTGGGGTATATGAAATGGAAGAAATCCAGGGTGCCACAACTCAAGACACAAGGCTATTAGATTAATGTTGTTAGTTGAAGCCTGATGTTACAGACCCTAACATTGCCTTCTTTCCCACCCTGACTTGCTCCCCTTTCTGGGTCCAGTACTCTGGGGCCCCAAAGACTGGTCTATTTCATCTGCATCTCAGCAAAGCCCCCACAGGACTAGCTGACTTCCCTCTCCTTTGTTTGACATTCTTGCAAGACCAGACTTGGGGGGCCTCCCAGCTGCTAATCAGAGGCTGGAGACACATCTGTGACCCACCTTTATTGTGACTCTAACCCTAAGAAATAATCACATTGGAAGGAATTCCAGACCACTTGTGGATAATAGCACCAAGGTGTGTCAGTGTATATACAAAGCTCTAAACGCAGATAAAATCTGAGTTGCAGATAAACCCTTGCCCTGTGCCTTAATGGGGTGGCTTTTTGCAAGGATTTTCAAGTCAGGCATGGGAAAACCTTAAAGACTGAGATAGCTAAATAGGGTCACCTCAAGGTATTTTGAATAGGTGCTATGGTAGGTGGAGCTGAAGCCTAACCCTTTGCCTTCTGGAACATAATGAGATGTAAATAGAAATGCTGCTCTCAATCTGGAAAGTCCCAGTCCCAAAATCCAATTCTGTAGGAGCTCAAGACCCCCACCCAGAGTAAGAGGCATAGGTGCAAAGGTACAATTTGCTTCCACCCCTAGACCCTGCGATCGATACCTTCGTTTTCCTCCAGCTTCCGGATATGGCGCAGGACAGGCTGCAGATTCATGTAGAGGCGGTGGCTGTTGCTCAGAAGTTGCAGGAGGTGTCTGGAGCGCATGGGGCACCCCGTGTAGTATATGAGCTTCCGGGCTGAAGGCAAGCCATCTGGCAAAATCTCAAATTTCTTGCCCTTTGGAAGGAAACCATGAATCAAATTCAGGAAGAAAAAAAAATCTCTGATTGGCTTGCCAAAGTCCCCTTTGTTTTCTATTTAGTAAGGAAAATTATAGATTCTGAAATGTATAAAGTTTCATTTAAAATTCCTTGTGGGATAAATCATCATTTTCCCTTTCAAAAATGTCATAGGACAAAAATTCAGGAAAGCATCTAGCCATAAGGGTCTGTCGGTAAACACTGACTATCCAAAACAGCTGAGGAGTGTCTATGGTTTCTCTGGCTGGGCAGGCTATTTGTATAATGGAGAAGAGAAGGTCCATCTTAAAAGAACCACCAAAAGTAATCCCAACACCCTAACTCAGCAAGGAAACAACCAATTCTAAAAGAGACTAATGCAGTCAAATATTTATTGGACACTTACTATGTACCAAACACCTTACTAGGCACTGAAAAAAAAAGGCAGTGAATAAGACAGACAGGATATCTATTTTGGGTTTAGAAGAAATGGAAAACTTCCCTAGCTGGACAGAGAGAGAGATGGTAGTTGGAGGGATGAGATGGGAAAGAACAAGAACAGCTATCAGTAGAGATATAAGGAATCTCATTCTCTAAGTGTGAGATCATTAAGATAAAGTTCTAAGTTAAGAGCAAGGCTTTGACAAAGTTTCTTACAGTTATGGGATATTACGAATTCTCTTAACTTTCCTAATCATGAATAGAGCAACCAAAATACAAAAAGGAGTATTTCAGATATAATGATTCTCAGCCAGAGGGTGGAGGTAAAGCAAGGATGGAGGCATATTCTAACCACACACCTTGAAGTCTGTACAGAGCAGTATGGGCTTGTGTAGCCCAGATAGGGATAAGGTGGTGGTGTTTTGTTTTCTTAAATCTCTGAGCTTTCCCTCATTTTAAAGAACTACCAGTGGATAGCAGTACTGAAACAGTAACAACTGACGTTTATTGAGCCCTAAGCATGTATCCACTCATTTAATCCTCACAGCAAGTCTAGGGAGATAATTATCCACATTTTAGAATGAAACCAAGAAACAGAGTTTATGTAACTTGCTTAAGGTCATGTAGCTAGGCAGGGCTGGGTTGGCTGCAAGAAGTATCATCTGAGAAACTTGTCAAAATAGATTCCTCATCTCTACTCCAGACTCACTGAGCCAAAAACCTCCTGGAGGAGGATGATGAGGCCCCAAAATACATATCTTAAAAAAAAGCTCCTCAGATAAAGGCAATACACAAATAGTCTTAGTAAGCACCAAGTCCAGGACCCTAAAAAAACCTAAATTTCATAAATGTACTTTATTATTACTTAATTTGGGACATGAAAGGGGCAAGTGGGTCATAATTTGCTCATTTTCAAACAGCTCAGATCCTTTCACAAACAGCTTGAAACAAAAAAGAGCCAGTTAGGATGAGACAGGTTAGGCCCAATGTAATGTATGAGTAAACTGAAATCAGATTGAATTGTGCCCAAGTAATTAAAATAATGTGAAGTCAGAAACACATCTTTTGATTTACAAGGCAGCACAGAGGCAATGCCCACATTCTATTTGCAATATAGCCCTTTATTTATATAGGCCATCTTCCTCACAGGGGAGAAGCCCATGTCTACAAATCTGTACCTTCCTTTCTTCATGTATTTTTTTCCAACAATTTCTGAACAAAGCAGAACTGTGAATTTTTTTTTTTTTTGAGACTGAGTTTGACTCTTGTTGCCTAGGCTGGAGTACAATGGCACAGTCTTGGCTCACTGCAGCCTCTGCCTCCCAGGTTGAAACGATTCTCCTGCCTCAACCTCCTATAGCTGGGATTACAGGCACCCACAACCATGCCCAACTAATTTTTGTACTTTTAGTAGAGACGGGGTTTCACCACGTTGGCCAGGCTGGTCTCGACCTCCTGACCTCAGGTGATCCACCCACTCGGCCTCCCAAAGTGCTGGGATTGAAGGCGTGAACCACTGTGCCCAGCCAGAACTATGAATTTTTATGATGAAATGTACACATTATTAACTATAATTATTTGAACCCTACTAGAAAATGGATATAGCTGGCAAAATAGAGAAATCGTTGGGAAAAAATCAAGAAGCTGCTCTAACAAAGGAAAGCATATCACTCTCAATATTGTAAGAGTATTTTTCCTGTTAAGAGTTGTAGACCTCTCTTTAAAAACAGTGAGTTTTAAATAGTCAAATATTAATAGAAACCTCTTTTTACATAATTCTTTATTCTTTGCTCAAAAGAGGTAACTTTCAAAAGAACTGGCTAACCTCTACACTAAATGGCTTCTGCAATTAGAATAACTTAGGGTCATGTGCTAGGGACCAAACATAAATTAAAATTACTAATTTCTTTTGCTCTAAGATTCTTTACTGTAAGATTCTTTGATTTTAAGATCACTACTGATATTCGTGGCAATGAATATATAGCACATGCATTAGAATACAAGAGAGCAAATCACCTCCAGTGTCAACTTCTTAAAAACAACAGCTTTTGTACCTGAGACAATATTGTTTAAAAACAAAAACAAAAAATAAAAATCCACAAAACGAAGCAATTACTGAGACTTTTTCTTTTAAGCCAGTTATTTTAAACTTACCACAAACACCAACTTTCCAACATTTGTCCAGGGGAAATCATAAAGTAATTGTTTCTCTTCATCTAAATTCTGTGAAAATAACAATGCATATGGAGTTAATGGGAAAAATGATAGATACTGTAAAATGGCTCTAACTTCTTTCCCTGAACACTGAAGTACAGTAATTAAAATCTGAAAAACACTCCCACATCTCTCTGGAGAAATACAGACAGTAATTAAAAGATTAGTGGTAACAATTCTGTGGCTTTTGGTTCCTGTGTAACCGTATTAACTAGCCCTTTCAAGGCAATCTTTTCCCTTCTGGCCTATCCCTAAATTTAAATAAAAAGTCAAAAAGACTCAGGTGTTCAAGAGATGCGATAAGGCACTCAGATTTTCCTAACTGGATATTTTGCCTACATCAAAGATAAGAATTCTTCTACTTTCCTGGGTCTTGCAGAAAAAGGTATTCTGTCTCTCTTTCTGATGGCTGCAGGATAATACTGTCCCTGCTAAAGGGTGACAGTTACTACTTATTTAAGGGATAAGTTTTATCAGAAAAGTATAACGGAAATTAAAACATCTAGTCAGACACAATATTAAAATGTTATTTTTCTTTTCACTTATAAATGCTCCACAGGATAAAAGAATATTTTAAATCAATGACACACAGAGAGAAATGTTTGGATATTAACGATCTGTCAGTGATCTATTAGTGATGAACCTGGGCTAATCTTTGGCTTATTTTTTTCTGTTATACAGGACTTATATTACTGTGAACAACCAGGCTGAGTCACTTCATCCATCTTACATCATCCACATCTGTGCTAGATAAATAGGAAATGATGACCAGCCAATGGCCAAAAATGGACTACTGAACCTATGGCAGGACCACGGAGGCATGCTGTAAAAGTAAGACATGGCTGATAACATTTGACACTTATTTCTCATTTACCAACCTGAAAAATCTGTATTCCTCGCATGGTCAATCCAAGAGTCAGCGATGCTTCAATTTCTCTTTTATCCTGTAGGAACAGGATTTTATTAAAAAATTAAATGTTTTTATATATTTTTTTCTATGGTGGACAATTTAGCATCAAAGAAACATTTCAGGATGGAAAGTCAAGACTTAAAAGTTTTTGACTTAAAATAACTTTGCTCAAAGCCTTTCCAAATACCTAGTTTCCTACAAGAATTAAGAAAACCATGGGCACATATTAAATCAATAAAGGTATATTTTACTTTTTAAATTCCTGAGACTTCAAAGTTTTAGTGTTGTCACTATATTATATACACTTTTGTATCTGACAATATTATAAATAATTGTTATTGAAAACTATAATAAACAAGACTATTTTTGCTGATTTTGCATCATTTGATTTTTTTAACCTTCCATCTCAAGATTACTCTTTTCTCAGATGTTAGAATCTTAAATCTAATGCAGTAGTTATATTCTGAGATGCGTAGGACTTTATATGTTTAAAACTGGGCAAATCTTACATCTCTGAAGCCAAAATTAGGGGCAAGTGATTAAATATTCAAGGCTCTCTCATGAGGATAGATAATAAAGTTGTAAAAGCTTTGTATTCAGTTAGTTTGGAAATGCTTATTTTTAATAAGTTCAATTATCACTTGTCAATATGATACACAGTCTACCAGCCAAACCATAAATTGTAGAAAATAAACTACAACAAGTAGAAGAGAAAAAGAACTCCACAATTAAAAATGTACTTTAAAATTCAGCCCCATCTTTTAAGTGTTCATCTGTAATAAGTATATAGTGTATAAAGTTCAAAATAGAAGAGAAACAAAATTACTAAGTAAACATTTTCATTATGAGACTTCCCAATAAACACAATGAGTATGCACAGATCTTTAGGCTTAGTGCCAGCATTCCCATGAACATGGAATGAAATATTTTTAGAAAATGTATCCTCACCTGGCATTATAAGACACAGCCTATTTAGACTATTTAGGCTGTTTCTTTCCAACTAGTATACTTTTACATGAAGAAGGACACATAAAGTATAAGCTTTGGGAAGAGAAACTAACCCATCATTATATGAGTTTTGGTCAATTTTGCTTTCAAAGCTGTACCTACTGCTTTCTGAAATAAAGCTATGCTCATAAAAATGTTGGTTTTCAAGTATAAGGTACATATTGGTGGGAAAGGGGCACAAAACAGTTTTTCTTTTTTTCAGAATGTTGCCTGTTCTTTGTCTACCTTATTTCTAGTTTATGAGCAGCCCCTAAATGAAGCAGATTTAATGGCTGCCACTGAATTTCTCCAAAGAATAAAAACTGCACATCAGCCAATAATGTCTTTTCCCCCACTTCTTTCTGTTAACATTTTTATCAAAAATCTTGTTTTTAGCAGGTAAGAGTCATTTTCTACGCAATTTAGAGGGGCCATACTTTAAGTAAACTTGAAAATTAAGTTTTACATAGAAGATAAATTGGGGATATCTACTTCAATAAAAGACTCTTATGTCTTAATAAGATTCTTTAAAATAGTAAGTTTCCCAAGCAAATAAGGCAAAGAGCAATTAATGGTTATTGAGCACTCACTAATGTGCCAGGTATTCCATCTCATTATTTCAGATTCATTATCTCACTGAAGCCTCCCAACCTCGTGAAGCATATTGTATCATCCCACTTAACAGACGGCTCAGGATTATAGTTGCCTAGGATCCCACCTATAGCAAGTAGTGACACAGGTTTTCTAATTGACATCTGATTCCAAGGCCACACTCTTACTCTTTCCAACATATTATTCATACTTCTAATACATTTTAAAATATACACAAATTATCAAAACTGTCATTTATTTTCATCTCATATAAACTGAGGTATCAAAAATGACATTTCTTAAGGCTAAAAAAAAATTACAATTTATTCCTTTAGGACTTTGGCCAATGAGATCTTACGGAACTCAATTATGCCTTTCAAGGATGATGGGGCATTAATAATGCATCTCTTGGGCACAGAAGAGAGACAGAAAAACCATCGGTTGGTCCCTTAAGTTTTCTGAACCAGCTAAGAAGATTACTGGGCAATACATCCAAACTAAAGCCCAATTTTCAATGTTCTAGCTATGCTAATCCTACCACAAAGGGCGTAGTAGAGATAAAAAACATAATACTATCAATGGTAATGGTAACAGCAGCAAACTTAACATCATGCTTAACAGGTGCTGGGCACTGTTTTAAGCAGTTTTCATCCAACAATTTCTTTAGTATTCAGCAATCCTAAAAGGAAGGTATGTTGCTGTCCCCTTTAACTATTGGGAAACTGAAGTACAGAGAGGTTCAGTAAGTAACCTGCCTGAGGTCACATAGTAAGAGGCCAAGCTGAGATTCAACCCCAGGCAGTTACGCCCCACTGACTGTACTCTTAACCACTTCATCCATTTTAACCACTTCATCCATTTGGTTTGAGAATATACCTTTGAATATTTAAGTGGGTATTCAGGAGTTCTTACCAACGAAGTGGCACTTACGGGATAGCAAAAGGGGTTAGGAGGAGGGGAAGAGATGACAAGATGATAAAGAGTACTGTGAGTGATTCCCTGCAGAGCATGGCCCAGTTGTTATTTGGGTGTGTGACCTCTGCCCCAGGATGGAACAATGAGGCTAGAGATACACGGGACACAAAGGAGAGTAACTTCTGAGACTGAGGAACCTGTGGAATACAGTGCTTAAGGACACAGGCTGTGTTATCAAAAAGGCCTCAACTAAATCCTGGCTTTGCCAATTAGCTTTGTGATCTTAGGTGAATTACTTAATCTCTTTAATCCTCAGTTTCCTGGTCTGTAAAACAAAGATTAAAGTACCTTTCGTATAGAGTTATGAGGATTTAAAAAAATACATATAAAGTGTGCCCAGTAAACACAGGACTCCATAAACACTACCTGCTGTGGTAATGCTCTTGTAATTAAGGGATACAATGCAGGTATAGCTTTCCTTTGAGGAATATTAAAAATTATTTATCAAAGAAGTTGTAAATGCCATTCCCCAAAGCAGAAAAGCAGATTTGGGGAGGAGAGAAATAACAATGCCATAATCACTGAAAAAGTCAGATTAACATTTTATAGCCATTTGTCATCTCACTATTAGAACCACTAAAAAATACTCCATCCTGCTTCCAGGCCAGAGGAAAAGCACCATGGCCTCCAAGATTGACCTGCAATAACAAAAAGCAGTTCAAAGAAACGCTTTTAAGTGTGTGAAAAGAGAAATAATAATTTTTAATGGAAATGAAATCCTAAGGTTTTCCTTCTCAATCCTATTGAGAAGACGTTTTTTCTCAGAAGCTGAAGATTTAGTTGCCGTTTCGTACCTTATACAATCTGTAGTAATGAACAGCAACGTCATCCAGTCGGACAGCCTCTTTGATATATTTAAGATGAGCTTCGGAAGCTGTCAGTGCAAACTGATCCTTGTGCATGTTTGGAATGTGCTTCAGGATGTAGTCCTTCCCCCTCTTGGAAACAACCTGTTGGATACAAGGGGTATGCAATGCAACATTTGTTGGAGAGATGTAAGTACTACCCCCACCCCCAAAATAATGAAAGAATGAGAATCTAAAATAGGCCATGAAAAGTGGTTGCTTTCAATTAGAAAATTCCCACTTTCATTCTGTTTTCACCATCTGTTACGTTACTAGGCTGAATCAGCTAATTCTAGAAGCTACAGAGTCAATTTAGTTGTACTACCTAATACCTAAGAAGAAAAATCACAACAAATAGGAAAAATAAGTTATCTTTGCTTTAAAGTCACCAAGAAAAAAAAAACTACACAAACTTTCATAATTTTCTAGACATAATTGTTTATACTTGCAAGTGTATACTTGATACCATGAAATACATCTACAGTACACACATCTTCAGGTTCTGGATCCTAGCTAACTCCTAAGAAAATTACAGCCACAGAGTGGGAGGCTCTAAATGTTAATCCAAAGAAGGCAGGGGGCTGGGAGAAACTCTCTAAAATATTTTTGGTTCTTGCTTAAGAGGCTGATATGAACACTGTGGGAATATTCATGAGAAAACCGTTTCATTCAAACATTCATTGTGATTTACTGTGACTTAGATTTTCATCAGACAGTAGTCTGGGTTTTCAGATGTCAAATATATAGTATCCAGCAGCTGCAGGCTAAGAGAAAGGTGTTGATTAAAGTCTTAGCTGATTCCATAAGGACTATAAAAGATGGAAAGAATTATACAATGTGAACAAAAGAGTAGTATTTAAAATAATTTAAATTTAAAAATTACAGAATTTTTGATTTAAAAATGTCTTTACATTGACATTTTGTTTCTTCCTATTTAATATTTTACAGAGAATCAAACATGATGAATTAAATAGTCAGTTGTCAAGTTCTGCTAAGAACTCAAGTTACAGATTTTTCTTTCCAGATTCGTTTTACATGATGATCAGTAAATCAGTACTTGTCAACCTTTTTTTTCAGGTCAAAAACACACTGAAAATAGTATTTGTAAAGGTACTAGAGTAGATGGTTTTGGTGGATCCCAAGGGTGGGAGAAACTGGTATCTTAGCACACTGGTTGCCATGGCATACTAACTGGATTTCAATAATCAAGATTCAATGAGCAGCTGATGACAACCAGAGAATGCAAACATGCTATAGACCGGAATAGTTTGACAGATACTGTGATTTTTCTTCAACAAATGAAGCACTGTAAGTCACACAACAAAAAATTACTGAGTATCTCAATGTGAAGGGCTGAGGAAACAGAAAAGGTTAAGGTTACGTCCATCTTGCAGAACACACTAAGAAACAGTTCACTGGGAGCAAGGAATAAATAAAGCATGTGAAAATAAGATGTAAAACACTATGGCCAGGTTCTTGAGCACTGGGCACCTAGATGGTCTGCCCAGAAGAAGCCACACCTGAGCTGAGTCTCAGAGGACAAGTAGGAGTCCGCCAGGTAAAACAGAGAGAGGCTTCACTGGCTAAAGGAACTGCATGAAGAAAGGCCCAGAAGCATGAACACCACAGTAGGTATGGAGACATATCCATGGCTGGATGTTGCCAGAGCCTAAAGGTCAAGGTGCAAAACAACCAGAAAGAAAGCTGGAATGGCTGACAGAGACTACAACCTGGAGAGTTTCTAGGTTATGCATGGGAGCCTGAGCTTCACTCCACAGGTGACACAGGAGGCCCTGAAAGTTTAAATCAGAAGCAAAATCATCTCATTTGCAAGCTGTAGAGTAAAGACTGAAGCAGGGACGAGCTTCTGCAACAGGGCTGCTGAGAATAGGAACCTAGAAACGGTAGGAGCTAAGATAGGGAGGGGATGCAATGCACGTTTAGGAAAGCTAATGACAACAAAAATAGAAGAGAATTTTATTCCTTAAGCTGGGTGATCGGTATTCAAGCACATAAGTTACAGGGTGTTGCAGCTGATGGGACAGGACAGGGAGAAGGAATGGTGATAAGGCGGAGTTCCGTATGGCTCTCATGTACTCAGAGGTAGGAATATATAGAATTGAGGTGGCAAGAAGATGAATTTCATTTAGGACATTTTGAGTTTGAAGTGCCTATGGGTAAAAAGCTACTTTATGGATATAGGGGAGAGAAACAGATTTGGGAGCTGCCTTCATGTAGGTGATCGTTCAAAGCATTAATTTGGATGAGGTCTCCCAAGATGTGAGTGGTTAAGTGTCAAGTACAGCAGCAATATTCAGTGAAAAGAGTCTACTGGATATGTCAATCTAAAGCAATTGGTGTCAATATAAAGCAAAGGTAATGTATATTTAATTTTTTACTTTATTTTTTTATTACATTGATATAGAGCAACCTATCGGGCAGCACCATAAGTGGACTGATGGGGAAAGAAGGCAGACGGAAATGGCTTGAAGAACACTTGTCGGAAGTAAAGAAGCTGAAAAAATCAAATATATATTATATTATCAAGACGCTTTACTGAGAAGGAAAGGCAAGAGTAGTAGCTCTTCTTTCCCTCCCCGATTTCTTTCTTGAGGATGGGTGAGTGAGAATCAAACATGTTTTGTGTGTTCTTACCGAAGAAGAGTTAGTTTGAGGAGGGGCTAATGATACAGAAGAGAGAGAAAATACAGCATAGACCTGGAGGAATGAAGGGAAGAGACACAGACACGGTGGAGTGGAGAAAGGGCAGCTGAGACAGTTCATGTTGGCATAACTGAACTTATTTTCAGTTTTCTTGCTGAAAGAAGGGATTAGTTCCTCCCCTGGGAGTAAAGGACATGCAGGCGGGAGCCAGAAGTTGACATACTTGTTTTCTCAGCAAAGGGAAGCAAAGATCTTATAATCCTACTTTTAAAAGAGTTATGTTTTTCTTCCTTCAAAGGGAGAAAATGCTGCTTCAGTAAGAGTAGGCAAGAAGGTCAAGGACATGTCAATGCCAAAAGGAGGCTGGCAAATTCGAAGTTCCACCGTATTACCAGGATGGATGGCAATCCTCTTCCCCATTCACCTTAAGCACACTGAGTATGAAGACGTGATGTGCGCCAGTTCTCAAGCGTTAAATTTGTATCTGGGCATCATGAAGAATTTGGCCACAGAACATCTGTGTTCCCATTTCTTAAAGAGCATCAGTAGCAACACAAGGAACTAGAAATGCTGAGAGAAAACCCTCTTCCGAATTTAAAAACAGTGCTTACCCAAGATGGGAAGTAAGCCTCTGGCTCGAAGTATTTTCCGTAGTGCTGATTCCTTTTGAAGTTCCCAAGATCAGCCTGCAGGGCAAAGGCTGCCAGCAGGAAGTAGGCCTCCTCTCGGAGCACACACTGAGAATGAAGAACTTGTTTTCTCAGGTGCCAGTAATAATAGTATCTGGCTGCTCTGTCACTGGGAAAAAAAAAGAAAATAGAACTCACATTTTGATGGAACAATCCAATGGCATGTAAACAGAACCCAAAGCTTGCTCTCCAGAAGGGGGACAGGAGCCCTTCTGTTTCTGCTCCTCCCTCCCACCTCCTTGAAAAGGGCGCGGCTGCAGCTAAGAGCTGCCTCACTGAGACTGCAGGGGGTCAAAATCCCAAGTCGGACTATCCAGACCACAAAAATAACATTTCCTAAGGCTTATAGCATTTGATTTGTTCAGAGAAGAAGAAAAAGGTCTGAATCATTCTACTCTAAAATGGTAAATATGTCACTGAACGAGTATTAGAATAGAAGCTACACGTGTTGTCTGTACTAATTTTGCTACAATGATGCACACGTGACACAAGGAAAAATCTGAGGAGCAATCCTGCTTCAGTGTTTTGCTGTTCTTTTTATTATTTTTTAACGGAATACACTGCAGATGTTCTAAGTACTTTTAGAAGTGTTTATATATATACTTTTCTGGAAAAAAATTTGCTTAATGAAGGTGTTCTTATATTTGTTTTAAACTTCCCTAAGAAGAATGAAATGAATGCTTTCCTGCTTTCCTTAACTCTTTTTGGGGTTTTTTAATTAAGTGAATGTTACTTTATTGGTATTTTTTTATAGGCACATGTCATGACAATTATTATACTCCCCACAAAAGGAAATACTAACAGGGCACTCATTACAATTTGTTGAGGTCAGAAATAAATAGTCACCACTAAATACATTAAGAAGTGCTGACTGGGGAAAACATGGTAAAAGCTCCAAAAAACATTTACTGGCAAATAGGATGCTTTTGTGATCAAAGTAAAAATGTGTGTTTATGTATTTTAATGAGCTCATTTGCCTCTACATTATTTCAGGTTCAATGTTTATCTGAGATTCACAGCTAACGTCATTAGTAGATAACAATAAACATGTATGGGTTTAACTAAGACCATGTTTAAGTAGAAGGAGCTTAAAAATAAAGCATTTATGTAACTTTCCCCCCTTAGAACAGAGCATTTTTCAGAGTGCTTTTTTTTTGAGATGGAGTTTTGCTCTTGCTGCCCAGGCTGGAGTGCAATGGCGCAATCTTGGCTCACGGCAACCTCCACCTTCTGGGTTTAAGCAAGACTCCTGCCTCAGCCTCCTGAGTAGCTGGGATTACAGGCATGCGCCACCACATCCAGCTAATTTTGTACTTTTAGTATAGACAGGGTTTCTCCATGTTGGTCAGGCTGGTCTAGAATTCATGACCCCAGGTGATTCGCCCGCCTTGGCCTCCCAAAGTGCTGGGATTATAGGCGTGAGCCACCGCGCCCAGCCTCAAAGCACTTCTTTTTATAATGCCAACGACACGTGGTTTGGACTGGTTCATGCCCGGGAAAAAGGGGCAGAAGCATAGGGATGCATTAAAACTTAGCCCCAGGGGGCTAATTATTTGTTAAATATATATATTCCTTCTTTCCAGGTCATGCCACACCTAGCAGGTAAAATAAGTAAAAATTTTATGTAAACTGTGAATAACTAATGAAGTTTCTTAGCCTGTTAAAAAAAATTATTATGGGTTTTTTTACTTTTTAATTTGCATTTGGCACTGTTAAAAATATCAAGAGCTAATTTTACATATAACTCACTGGCCAAATGTATTTTGTTTCTTTCACATGGAGCTTCTCAAAGTTTAAAAATATATATAAGCAAAACAGAGTTCACATTTCTAGTATTTTTTATTGGCCAAGAAAATCACCTCTGAAAGTTTTCCAGCACTGAATCCTCCTCTATAGACCGAGCTTCTGAAATGGTGAATTCTGAATCTGTATCCTAAGCCTAGTATTGATCATACACATTCCTACAGAAAAAGAATCAACTACCTGCCCTTGTCAAACTGCACCTAAGATTCTGATAGGATAGCTTCACTGGCCTTAATCTTGGCTTTAAAACTACTGCCAAGAATATAAGCAAGACCCCAAACATGAAAAGAAAACCGATCATATAAACACCCATCCACTTTTACAGGAGAGTTCCTGCCCCTGACTCACTCCCACCTTATCACTGGAAAAGAACATAATCTCCTCAGTCTTCACAAAAGTGCTAGTTTCTTCTTGAAAAAAGTATCTTTTAGGAGACTGATTTGTTTATGAAAATGTAGAGTGTAGAAAATGTGAGCCAATGATACTGTTAACATTTTCATCAATAGTCTAACATTCATTCACTTAATATTCACTGAATGCCTACTGTATCTCTGTTTTAGAGACTGAGGATATACCAGTGTCCAAAAAGATGAAAAAGAAAAAAAAAATCTGCTCCTACAGAGTTTATATCTTAATAGTTGAAGACAAAGAATAAACACAAGTAACTTATTTGGTATGTTAGAAAAAGGGCTATGGGGGAAACAAGGTTTTGAATCTCTCCCTGTCCTCTTACCTGATCAATCTGCCATTTTCCACATAGTACTGCACACGGAAGTGGATTATCATAGGAGGCCCAAATTGGTCGATACCCTAAAAACAAAAGCACACACAGAAATCAAGCTATTTCTAGTTACTTTGAAAATGAGTTTCAAAAGCAACCAAAATACAATTATTTGCAAGATACTTTTTAAACACTGATAGGTTTTATCGACTTATAATGAGTGGGGGCTTGTAGTAGGTAGACAGTTGTCCCATAGAGATGCCAGGTTCATATAAAATTAGGAAGTTATAAAGCAAAACAGGGCACCATCCCTCTATCCGATTTGCATTCACTGTAATGCCAATGACAACATAAGGGAAGATAAAAATAAATGCCAGTGGAAATTTCTAGCTGAGATCCAGCTCCTTGCTCAGCTCTGTTCCCTGTGGTGACCATTTGCTCCTTATTACAAATGTTCTCTTGTTCCTCTGACATTCCACATACCAAATTCTAATATGCTGTTTGTTTATTTAAACATTCATGTCCTTTACTTCGTAGCTGGCTTTGAAGTAGCCTTCTAGTTTATTCCAAGACTTCTTAAATACAAGTTAGAGGATTTGTATTACTATTCCTGACTTACTATGGAGGTTCTGGAAACACGAGTGAATTCCCTACTAATGTTCTCCCATGTAAATGAAATTAATGTTTGTGAAATAAAGCACCAGTATAATGAAAGGACAAAGTATCAAATACAAGTATAGCAAAAGTAGATTTAAAAAGTCGTAATAACTTCTAGAACAGCACTTTTGATACCTAGCATAGCCACAAGAGCAAATAATTTTTCCATACTTTTCATTTCAAAGCATTATTCCAAGATTGCTAGAAACTTATTATCCAACATTATTTAACAGATATCCAAATTTCATTTATTATTTGCTATAAGCTATTAATACTTGATTAATGTGACACTTTAGAATTTACAATTTTTATTTCCCATTTTCTACTGCATAAAGTATTGCTTACAGGTTTCTTCTAATGTATAACAGCTAAAATAAACATTATTTTAAATCAAAATAATTTTGCTTATAAATGTAATCTCACCCAAGTGACTTCATATTGTCGTACCTTGCTGGCCTCTTTCTTCCATTCTTTTGGACAATATTTATAAAGCTTTTGTGACAACTCCATATACACATGTTCATTATCTGTACATTAAAAAAAAAAAAAGGAGACCAGATGCTAAAGAAAGGATTTTTAAAAGAATATAGAAACAAGTTTCTTTTAAAGCCTTAAGATTTGTGAATGTAGTCTGAATTCACAGACTACCAAGAAAACCCAGTGAGATGCTAGAAAAGTCCCTGTAAACTAGACATTAATGAGATACTTGTGAATTATTTTGCTTTTGCAATATAGAACACATACTATTAAAGTATATAATATTTAGAAGAAATGTTAGTTTCCAACTTCTGCTTTTTCTAAGTTCCTAGGGTCATTATGGCTTACTGTCTAACTTCTAACATTGTGGCTGTTAGTCGTAGGAAAACATGCTTTTGTTCAGCTCAAAGACTGCTCTTATAGGTACAAAATAATAAAACAGGGCAGAAACACCATCTTACTTGCTATGTAAGAAATTAGAAAACACTGACAGTATCAGCTCATTTCCAAGTGAGAAGTCTGACCCACATTTTCTGAAGACTAGTCTTTATTTATTGTCTGTGTTCCACACACAGCAAAATACAGCATGACAAAATGATAAACCATTACTCACACTGCCTTTAGGATCAATTTCATGGAAAAAGAAGAAAAATTTTATGAAAAACAAGAATGAATGCCAAAATATCCCTTCCAAGGGATGATGTTAATAAGGTGAACAGAAAATAAGACCGCTAAAACCTATGCTAAAGTGATCTGAACGTGTGAAAACAGGTAAAAAATAAACACTTTCATATTTCCCAAAGATAATCTTTTAAAAGAGAGAGATATTTCACAAAAGAAGTCTTTGGCATTCCTAGATTATACAAAGTTTTAAATCTTTTTTTAAAATTCCTTTTCTCCTATCACTAAAGAGACATCTTCACGGAAAGCTCTGCATAAAAATGTACCTGTTCTGGAAGTGTGTCTCTCTGGTTACTCCAAAGATGTGCACACTTTGCTACATTTTGAATCCAAGTCAAATTGGATTTGACTGGAAAAATGCCAGAAGAAAATAGGAAGGGTAAAGTTACTCCTTGGTTATAAATGACATATTAGTCAACCAATTTTAATTAAAGGGATAGGAAAGAGATCCCAGACACACAAAAAGGAATGCTACTTAAATCCAGTTATTAAGTCAACTAACACTATCTCCCATCTCTCATATCACTGATTAAACGTGAAATAGACATGACCAGACAACCTTCCTGTCGAAACTGATTTGTGTTTGGCTTGAGTTCCCATCTAAGGAAGCAAAATAATGAAGAGAATTAAGATTGTTCACCCTAATAGTACATACATATATTTATAAACTGCCACTATACTGCTACCGCCTAGTGTGACCAGAGTTTTACACCTTAAGAATTCTCAAGCACACATTAATCCTGCAAAGCCAATGGAGTATTAATTTCCATCTGACGTGAAAAAACTGACATTGAGAAAAGTTAAGTGGCATGTCCAAAGCCACATGGCTAGTTAGTGGTGGAACCAGAATTAGAACCAGGTCAACTGATTCCTGTTCCAATGTTCTTTCGCCATGCTACCATCTCTTTTTAAAAAAGGACATCTTAAAAATTATTTTGAAACCTAAGGAAGCTATAAACTGGCTTTATTGGACTGACTTGTTGAACAATAAGCATCTAGTAGCAGTTGTAGTAAGAAGAATTAACTTTGAGCATGGAATACTAAAAGTTGCTTAGAATCTACAGAGCCTCTTATCACTCTCAGACTCTCCCCTGAAAGAATGACTGAAGTATGAACTAACACAAGGATAAAGCTTAGCAACTGTGTTTTATTGTTTTAACTACAACAGGAAAAAACTGAAGAGCAAATGGCTGATTCACAGGGTCCTGATGTGTTTTCTGCTCCATGCTCTTTAGCCTCTCCTAAAAAGGCAACTGAAAACAGTTTACATTTTGGGGGAAGGGGCCTTGTTTATCAGCTGACCACCTCTATACTGATATACTTTCCAACTTGGCAGGTGTAAGCATGTATTGGCCAGATTTCCAAGATATCTTAAGCCTTTAAATTTAAACCAATATCAGCGTAGAAAATCCACATTCAAGTATAAAACAGAATTAAATACACTGTACCAAAAAAATTCTTGACAAAATGAGCAAAGATACACACAAGACTAAATTAGAAAAATTTTAAAATATCATTTAAAGGAAGAAAGCTTATAATAAATGGCTTTAGAGAAGTCCCAGAAATTTAACTCTAACTAAGGTGTTATGAGAAAAGACAGCTTATATGAAGCCCTTTACTTAAAAATCTTCTCGTCATAAAGAATATAGAACAAACTGACCCAATATTTCCAAGTCATATAGTCTGACTGGAAAAAAAAGAAGGGATGAGAGACAAAAACAGAAAATAAGATTACATTAATAATTACTTTGTGATACTATATAGCTAATAGCAAGAAAACCTGAAAAGAGAAGTCAGTTTAATGTCAAAAATTATAAAACAAATTAAATTACTTTTAAGAGTTCGAGCTGCTCCCTGAATGCAAGGAAACAAAACTCGAGCTAGCTTCATTAAAACATGGAAGAGTAAACACATAGAATCTAGATTCCTAAAGAGGAATCAATTTTTAAGTTCAAACTCTAATAAATATATGCCTAAAATCCTAAATACTATTAAAAATACACAGTAATTGAGGTTAAAAAATAAATACTACACCTACACTAAAAATGAAGATCAGTTCATGGGTATTTCGACTATCACAGTTTAATAACAATATGCCCAATTTAAGTTACAGCTATAAGATGTCATTTCCTCAGGGATAACAGGCTAAATCCATCAGAGAGGGCTCTAAGACTTACTTTGTATAACACTGAGTCCAAAGAGGTGGCAGTCCTTTAGCCGGAGCAGGTCACAAACCTGGACCAGCAACTGGTGACACAGAATCTTAACCTGTAGGGGAAAAAGGCATGACCTGAAATAACAATTCAACTCAGTCCACATGGGGAGCCACAATCAGACAATATAATGCATCATAAATGTACTCCTTGAAAGGACAGGCTGACACTAGAAAACAACTGCTGCTTTATCAAAATCATTTTAACCTGGGGCTGTGTTTCAGTAACGAGGATCACAGTACCACTTTTTACAACATGGTAATAAAGTACAAGACTCACAGATCTTACGATACATGGTCAGAACTCTGAAACCATGGTGCATGATAAATAATAAATGAGTTTCAGAAAATAAGGGTCATAGCCTACTCAGATTACAAAAAATATTTATTTGGCAAGTTTCTTTTTAAAAAAACTTTTATTCATTTGTTTCGTTTTTGTTTTTTGTCTTTTTTTGGGACAGAGTCTCTCTGTTGCCAGGTGCCAGGCTGGAGTGCAGTGGCACGATATCGGCTCACTGCAACCTCCAC
>CAUYLG010049557.1:0-21737 GCA_963573385.1 Cacajao melanocephalus | reverse complement strand
CTCTCCTAACTCCCCCACCCCCAACAGACCCCAGCGTGTGATGTTCCACTCCCTGTATCCATGTGTTCTCATTGTTCAACACCCACTTATGAGTGAGAACATGCAGTGTTTGGTTTTCTGTTCCTGTGTCAGTTTGCTGAGGATGTTGGTTTCCAGCTTCATTCATGTCCCCGCAAAGGGCATTAACTCATCCTTTTTTATGGCTGCATAGTATTCCATGGTAGATATGTGCCACATTTTCTTTATCCAGTCTATCATTGATGGGCATTTGGGTTGGTTCCAAGTCTTCACTATTGTGAACACTGCCACAATAAACATACGTGTGCATGTGTCTTTATAAGAGAATAATTTATAATCCTTTGGGTATATAGCCAGTAATGGGATTGCTGGGTCTAATGGTACTTCTATTTCTAGATCCTTGAGGAATCACCACACTGTCTTCCACAATGGTTGAACTAATTTACACTCCCACCAATAGTGTAAAAATGTTCCTATTTTTCCACATCCTCTCTAGCATCTGTTGTCTCCTGATTTTTTAATGATCGCCATTCTAACTGGCATGAGACGGTATCTCAGTGTGATACCATTTGCATTTCTCTAATGACCAGTGGTGATGAGCTTTTTTTCATATGTTTGTTGGCTGTATAAAGGTCTTCTTTTGAGAAGTGTTAGTTCATATCCTTCGCCCACTTTTTCATGGGGTTGTTTGTCTTTTTCTTGTAAATTTGTTTAATTTCTTTGTAGATTCTGGATATTAGCCCTTTGTCAGATGGGTAAATTGCAAAAATTTTTTCCCATTCTGTTGGTTGCTGGTTTACTCTAATGATAGTTTCTTTTGCTGTGCAGAGGCTCTTTAGTTTAATTAGATCCCATTTGTCTATTTTGGCTTTTGTTGCCATTGCTTTTGGTATCTTAGTCATGAAGTTCATGCCCATGCCTATGTCCTGAATGGTAGTGCCTAGGTTTTCTTCTAGGGTTTTGTGGGGAATGGTATTCACTCTTATTCTTTAAAAACTAGGACCTGAAAGCGAAAGTTCTACATGTGCTTCATGGTTTTTTCCAGCCATCCAGTCTATTATCTATTGTCTCACCTTGTCCTTTATTCCGTCACACCTGTGGCGTCCATTCTGTTTTCCTGAGGCTCTGATCAAGGCAACTTATGACACATCAGGGCCTACATTGCTAGTATGGATTGAAAGCTCATGTCAGTATGTGATTGAAATTCATGCTTTAAGTTTTATGTGCCTTTTTGGATACGTACCTTGAGTATTATCACTCACTTCATCAAGAGACTCCAATAAATGCTCTCTGGACTACACTGAAGAAGAGGTATAAGGCATTTTTCCCTACCATACTTTCAATGGATTTATCTCTTTTTAGGTTTTTTTTTAACTTTATTTTTTTTTTAATTATTTTTTGAGATGGAGTCTCCTTCTATTGCCCAATCTCTGCTCACTGCAACCTCTGCTTCCTGGGTTCAAGCAATTCTCCTGTCTCGGCCTCCTGAGTAGCTGGGACTACAGGCATACACACCATTCCCAGCTAGTTTTCTTGTATTTTTAGTAGAAATGGGGTTTTGCCATATTGGCTAGGCTGGTCTTGAACTCCTGACCTAATGATCTGCCCATCTCAGCCTCCCAAAGTGCTGGGATTACAGGCATGTATTTTTTTTTAAATAAACCTTACTTTGTATGTGATTATACGAAGTTGTACTTTATAGTACTTTATAGTTGTAAAAAGTACTTTATAGTTTAATAACACCCATGTCAGGAATAAAATATGCCTTTACATTTTGTAAATTTTAAATATATTGTACTAACATGGGATGACATGTCTGCTTTCATATAAAGTGTAAATCCTCTTTCAGAATCGTATTGTGATGTATAGCAAAATAATAAAGAGGAGAAGGAGAATGGAAATACAAACAAAGGACCTACGTGACATATGTGATGAGGAGGGAATAGTAAGAATTATAGTGGGACAGCACTGGAATGAAATCCACTGTACTGTGACCTCCAGCATCCAGGACCTTGTCTTATTTGTATTTGTGTTTCTTGTACTTACTGAAGAACTTTGACTTTAGGACTAGAAAACGCACTGTTCAATGAATAAATTCCTTTCTTTAGAAATCAAGTGCTTACCCAGCCAGGTGCAGTGGCTCAAGCCTATAATCCCAACACTTCGGGAGGGTGAGGTTGGCAGATCATTTGAAGTCAGTTCAAGACCAGTCTGACCAACATGGTGAAACCCAGTCTCTACTAAAAATACAAAAGGTTTCCCAGGTGTGGTGGTGCATACCTGTAATCTCAGCTACTTGAGAGGTTGAGGCATGAGAATCGCTTGAGAGAATCGCTTGAACCTGGGAGACAGAGGTTGCAGTGAGCCAAGATTGCACTGCACTGCTGCCTGGGTGAAAAGAGTGTGACTGCCTTAAAAAAAAAAAAAAAAAAAAAGTCAAGTGCTTATCTTGGTCTTGGTTTAAATTTTTTTCCTAAAAGGTAAGGAAGGTCTTCATAGGGGAAGATGATCTTTTCAGGACTCATTGAGCCTTAGATTCTCTTTCATACCTTGTTTGGGGCTGTTTTACTTCATGAAAGCATAATATGGCATTGCATCAGCACCACTGACTCAAACCTTGCACCTGCAGAGTTCAAAGAAAGGTAGAGAAGAGGCAGCGAAACAACTGAGAAATTGCTGTCTTCAATGAACAAACTAGAAAATACCATTGCTTTACTTTCTAGTGTGGGTAGACATGTAAGACTTTCTGTAGGTGAAGTCACTATTCCAATGGTGTATTCAGAGCATAGGATTGCTGAATGTCTGTTCCAGACATGTGTTGACTGGCAGAAAGTGAAATAGTTCTGTTAGATCTACAGTCATTATTAGTTGTGTCATTTTAATAGCATCAGCATATTTAATTAATATCTAGAAAAATTGAAAATTATTTAAAAACTGTAGGGATCAAAATGTTACATGTCAGTGCTTATGTAATAATCCATACAGAGGTGGTGTTTGAAATGTACTGTGGAGACTCTGACAGAGCACCTGGCCACCTGCTTTAGGTGTGGCTTTGGTTCTGAAGGAGAGCAGTGAGAAGGAAGGAATGTGTATTGGTATATGTCTGCGGTGCCTTCTAAGGCAACTTTCTATCAAAGTCCTTTCTTTTTCCCATTTACATAGTTAGAAAAAGGCTTCTGGCTCTGTCTTTTACTGAAGTGCACTTCTCCCACATTTATTTTGTTCAATTAATAATTGCTTATTTTAAAAATGACTTACCTTTGTTACAAAGCCCGAGAATTAATGAGTGCTGTGCAGAAATGTGGGCTTTATGACTGCAGTTGGAACAAATTCAAATAACAAATAGTTCTTCTCTGAGTATGCAGATTGCAGGCAATTTACTCGATATTTTATTAATATGTGCCTTTCAAATGAAGATAATAAGAATCAGATATTACATTGTAAATAAAAGGATGCATTGCAATAATGTATTTTTGAGTTTGTATTATGTGTTTCATAATTCCTGCTTATATATTTTTTAACAAACATCAGAAAGATTCTTTGTCTTTTTAAAATACACATACACATATAACCCCAAATCCACATTACCATATACATCTTTCCCACGGTAGTTGCTGATAGTCCTAAAAATAATGTGGGGCACCGTATCAGAAGGAGTGAGAACCCCTTTATGCATACTAAGAGTAACATACATTATTGTAGGTCACTAAGGGACCACCCCTAAATTTACTTCTTTGAATAAAAAAAAAAAAAATTGAAGGGGTTCTCCCTCCTCTACTTAATGATAAATTTTATGACATTTTAATGGGAGCTGTGCAAAGGGTTTTGAACTGTTTAGAAAGAACTCTGAAAATGGCATTAGTTTTACTGCAGCCTAGCTACTGGATTAGATAGTAAACATAAGTAAATTTCTCCAAATACAAATAAATAATTTTTAAAACTTTTTTGGGAGGCAAGCTTGTTAACAAACATTGTCTCAGTTCCCAAAATACTACATTTAGGAATTTATCCTAAAGAGGATTATATTGAGGCTTACAGAGATAATGTACAAAGATATCTGTTATAAATTTATTTATGATAGCAAAAAGTAGAAACACTCTAAACATTCAACAAAGATGGAACATTTAATGGGTGATGGATGATGGTGTATATCTATATGAACTCTATAGATCCAATTAAATTATATTTTTAAAAACATTTGTGTTCAATTATATTCATTGTAGAAAGAGATATGACCACATACACTCATGTATACATACTCACAAACAGAAAACAAAGATAGAATTAAAAAATACAACTAGAAGTTTTCTCTAACTGATAGATAAATGTAAATTCCTTTTTATCATTTTCTAAATTCTCTAAGTTAATTTTCTAAAATGTATTGATTCATAATTATAAAGCAAAATAAAGAATATTGAGATGATTCATTTCCAATCACTGGCAAGATTCTACCTGCTGTCATGTTGTTTTCTGAAGCTGTTAACTTTTTAATTATAGAGGAAAATGGAAACGATGAACTAAACTAAAATGGCTAGTCTCCTACAAAGTACCAAACACGTTTAATTAATTGCCTTTTCTCGAAACAAAAGAAGAAATATAAATTAAATGGATAAATCATGTAGTATGTGAATTATATCTCAATAAAGCTTTTTAAAAAAGCTATGGGAAACTGGAAGCCCTGAGGATACTAAAATAGAGGATAATTTCGGCTTTCAAATTTATTTCCATATATGTAATAGAAATAAGTCATCTAGTACTTAATTAGCACCAAGAGAGAGGAGTGGGGCAAGAATATGAGGGAAAGAGATAGAAAAGGGATCCCTCTACCTGCTCTCACTTGAGTCCCTGACTTTTACCATTACGAAACGTCTTCTACTCTTCTCTGCCTTGAACATTCCTTATTGCTAAACTCTTTCTTCAATCCTATAGTTATCCAGATGACATTAATAACTTGTTCTACAATATTATGGTCTGCCAAGGACAAATCTAGATTTTAAGTGAAGCATGTTTTGTAATAAATAGGTGCAGGTCCGTTTTTTCCCCAACATCATTATTTAATATATATATTTTTGTTTAGAGTCTCTCTCTGTTTCTCAGGCTGGAGTGCAGTGGCACAATTGTGGCCCACTGTAGCCTTGACCTTCTGGGCACAAGTGATCCTCCCATGTCAGCCTCCCGAGTAGCTGGGACTACAAAGTGCACACCACCATGCCAGCTAATTTTTATATTTTTTGTAGAGATGGGATTTCACCATTTTGCCCAGATGGTCTCCAACTCCTGAGCTCAAGCGATCTGCCTGCCTCAGCTTCCCAAAGTGCTGGGATTACAGGCATGAGCCACCACACCCGGTACTATATAAGTATTTTAGACTTTAGAAAAACCTATTTAGTTTTAAATTTGTCTTATTTAGTTTCTTGACATTGCTTAAAAAAAAAAGGCGTATATGTGTATATCATATATATATATATATATGTGAAATATATATATTTCTTGACATTGCTAAAAAAAGGCATATATGTGTATATCATATATATATATATATATATATATATATATATATATATATATGTCAATTCATGTAGTACTCCTCAGCAGTGAAAAGGAATGAACATTGATACACACAACACTCTGAATTAATTTCCAGCAAATTGTGAAGTGAAAAAGCCAATCTCACATGTTCTATGTTCAATCATGGCATATATTATTCCATTTATATAGCATTCTTTAAAGTGACAAAATTAGTGGTTTCCAGGAGTCAAGGACAACATGATGTGGAAGGCAACTGGGTGTGGCTTTAATAAGGCAGCATGAGGGACCCTTGTGATGATGGAAATATTCTATATCTTAACTATATCAATGTCAATATCCTGGGTGTAATATTGTCTTATAGTTTGGCAAGATATTACCATTGTATAGTATCTTGTATTATTTCCTACCATGGCATGTGAATCTATAATTATCAAAAAAATGATAATTTAATTAAATCATATAGTAAATAAGTAAAAGAATAAAATAAAAACAGACTACAAAAATGATCAAAAAAAAGCATGTATAAGGACATTTTAAAATCTTTTCAGTAGCTTAAATAATTAAAATAGTGTCATTTCTGAGTATCATGGTACATTATTTTTAAAAACTTAGTGGTTGGTATCAAACAGATTTTAATGTAATCTACTCAAAGATTACTCTATATTCAAATAGAATTAGTATAGACTTGTCATCATTTATTTAAATATCAGTGTTCATAATGTTTATTATCGCAATAATGACTAATATTTATTGAGCATTTCTGAAACATTATCTTATTTAAATCTTACAACACCTTTAGGTCAGTAAGATTATTATTTCTATAATATAGATGAAAAAAAAGTTGAGGCTTAAAGTGAATTGATTTGCTCATGGTCATATAATGAAGTAACTGAACCAGGACTGGAAACCAAGTCTGTTTTACTCTGAAGCTCCTGATATTGATTCTTTATTCTGTTTTTGGCTATTGCTGCCATGATTTTGGGCAGTGGGATGTGCTTTTAATTTTTCTTGTTTATTTGCTTTATATTAAGTGTAAGTGTTAACATATTTGAAAGAGCGGGCATCAGGCTTAGGTATCTGTCGCTTAGAATTTATAGTTATGTCGGTCACATGTCACTTTTTCTTGGCAATACTTTTTAATAGAACCAAAAAGGCATATATAAAGAAAACAAAAAACCAATGTGTTTAAATTTGCAAAAAGTTTGCAGAGTTCTAGCTACAATTCTATAACTCTCTCCTAATGTATAACATTTCACATTCGTATTTTAAAATGGAGCTTATAGTCTACTCTAATAGACACTAATCAAGTAACAACACACAAATGTATGGCAAAATTTGAAAATTGGTGAGAGAGAGAGGTGCAGGATGCCATAGGTACCTATAGCAGGGGACTTGGTCTAGTGTTATGATTGCTGTGGCACAGAAGGCCTCCCAGAGGATGTGGTCTTTCAGCTACCATATGCTTTTTAAGGGTTTATTATTAATAAGCAGGAAAGACTTTAGTAGTTTTCTTTTACTGGTTTTAACTATGCATAAATCTGATATATTTTTTATCACATCGAATTTCAGTTATGCCAGTCATCTTCCAAATAGTATGTTTTGAGCTCCCTGAGGACAGGAACTCTGCAGGTTATCTTTGTACTCTCACATGTGAGGGTACTGTCTCATCACATTCCTATTAGGCTAAATGGGATGGGATTGTTATGGTAGTATAAAAACTGCCTTGAAGACCCTTGACATATTTAAGGAAAAGTCTTGAAGCTTTCTCCAATCCACATTTGTGGATTTTGCTGATTTTTAAAAGCAAATATTTGTTTTATTTTGATGTTTTATTGGTTTGATTTTAATGAACTTTTTTTACTTTATAAAATTATTCCTTTGATTTGCAAAATTTCATCTCAAGCCTATTCAGAGTTTCTTTCTGTGCATGTTTTTCATGTTGCTAAATGAATATGAATGTGTTTTATTTATTTTTGCTCCTTGCATCACAAGTATATCATAAGCACCTACAAATTCTCCCAAAACAAAGCTTGTAGGCAAGGTAACAGACACATGCATTAAATCTCTAGGAGTAAAGAGAGCTTTTTTATTCTCTTAAAGCATCTGTTCTTTCCTGACTTTGGCTTATACATGGACCTCACCTATTACAGTGGGCTCTGTGAGTTTTGGCTCAAAACACTGTTGTTTTTATGCTTTCTGGAGGATCAAAATTATAAATAACACTGCTCAGTCTGTTGATAGGTGTGACAGAACAACCTCGTTACTATTTGTTCCTACTGTTGTTACGTGATTATTATACGTTTAAGATTGGGCCTGTGGGAGAAAATGCCACTCCCTGTTTGTGGGGGGTGGGGTCTCAAATGAAGAGTGAAGTCATTTGTTAACATTCATTACCACAGTCTTTCCATTCTTCTGGGAAGTGGTATAATCCTCAGATCAGAAAGATAGATGAGTGGGTAGTCTTTGCTTTGGGATAGAGATAGAACCATTGATTTGCAGGAAGTGGGTCAGAGTGCCAAATCATCTGCTTTTGTCAGTGGGAAGGAAGATATAAAAGCAAAGTCTAGTAACAGGTGCCAAAGGCACCCAGGCAAGTTTTAGTGAACTTATATTAGCCCTCTGTGCCAGGCTAAAGTTTGGTTTCAAGCAAAAACAGTATCCCCGCTGTGAGCTTGACAGCTTTTTAATACTTAATGGTTTTTTTCTCATAAGATCAATAGTGAAATTAATGAATGTAATTTTATATTGTATAATGATATGTGGCAACGTGGAATATCCACAAAACTCAATGAAGTGCCATTTTACAAATAAGCAATACATAATGTCATTGAATCCATTCAAAATGCAAGATAGATCAATGGATTTTAGCATTACAGAGTATGGAGTATGAATATTACAGAATTCATTGAAGTGGCTTCAAATTCTACATTGTAATTAACCTTTAAGAATTTATCACTTGTCAAATTTTGGTATAGAATCAAAGAAAGATATCTACAATTATCATAAAAGGCTATTAAAACACTCCTGCCTTTTCCAGCTACATATGTATGTGAAACTAAATACAGAAGAAGATTGAAGAATCCAGCTGTCTTTCTGTTAGGTTGGACCTTAAAGATTTTCAAAATTTTAAGACAGTGCCTTCTTTCTCATTTTTAAAAAAATTTTGGAATAGTTAATTGAAATGTGTTATTTATTTTAACATATAATAGACTTACTGTTTTTCAAAATAAATAAATATTTAAATCATCAATTTTAATTGTTTATATGATAATATCAAATATAAGTCATTAAGTAATTATATGATAATATCATTAGATATAATTATTGGATTTTCAATAATTTTTAAGGACATAAAGAGGTTCTGAAACCAAAAAGTCTGAAAATTACTAACTTTCATAATCACACTCTTTAATTCATGTCTCTGTTTAAATGACATATGTTTAGAGAGGCCTATTTAAAAATAGCAGTCTTTTTTTTTTCTAATACTTTTTATTACCCAGCATTGCATTATGTATCTATTTATTTATTTGGTTACTGGCCATCTTCCCCATGAAAATGTATACTCCATTAGGGAAGGAATTTTTGGATGCCTTTTTCATAGTTTTGTCCCTCACACCTGCTATAGTACCTAGCAGGTAGTAGCTATTCAGCAAATTTCTATTGAAATAATGGAAATATTTTTCTACCTGGATTTTGTCCTACTATTTCCTGAATAGTGCTAACACTTTAAAGGTTCTGTGTGCAGTTGCTCTTAGTTATGCCTTGTACCTTTGCTAATGATATTTTTGAGACTTTCTGATAGGTTTTAGACTCAGCAAATCCAGTCAGGTATTACATGGTGTTCTCTCTCTTGCTTCAACCTCTTCATAACTGTTTCCCTGCAGCATACATCTGTATGTATGTGTTGAGATGAGGTTCTATTATTCTTGCCAAGAACAGCTGCCACTGTAGCCAGACACAGTCTCCCAAGTGCACACTCCATTCTAGATCTGCTGGAGCCATTTAGGTGGAGCTGCCTGGAGTTCTGTTGGCAAAATGGGAAAAATGCTTCTTCCTCGTGGTATTCCCTCTCAGAGTTGCACCAACATATCACAGAATTTTAAGGAAATTATTTATGGCTTCTCCCTTTCCACAACTTGAAACTGACTCCATAGAAGCCTGGAATAGAGTCCAATCTGACTAATGAACACTAAGATCTACTCAGACTCATCTCTCCTCTAACAATAAAAATAGTATGCTGGGTTAAGCCTATCATGTGGATTTCAGTCATGTTCCTGTCTCCAGATCATTAGACACACTCAGTTATGGTTTTTTACAAGAATTCAGTGTAATGCAAAACTTGCGGTTCTTGACATTTTCAAGAGAGAAACCATGTATCTTGTAAATACAGGATGTACCTGAACTGTAATGTGGTCATTTGCACATGAATCAGCCTTTCTCTTCTCCTAAGTACATGTTGGGAATGAAATGTTTTATATCATTTGGTGGTTGTGTTTATACTCCAGCTTCATCACCAACCACTGTCTTCAACATACATCCTATACTCTATCTCAAACTCTTTTCAGTTTCCTAAATCTTTGCAAGTTTATTGGAATTCCATGCTGTTTTTCATAGTTAGATTCTTCCATTTGGAGTAGTTTTTTCATCTCATTTACCTGATGTACTTATAGCTCTCAAGAATTAGCACGTGCCCTCACTGCCACAAACATGCCTGAAAAACATGCCCTCACTGCCACAAGCAAGGATGAGTGTTCCCCTTCCTAACCCCATTGTGTTTCATTTCCTCCACACCCTGGGCATTTCTATATCATAATCCCATATTCTATTACAGCTATCTGACTCTCTTTTATGACAAGCTCCTAAAGAAGACTATGTAATTTTCTCAATTTCTGAATTTCCAGTAGCAGACAAAACTTTGCATAATAAACCAGCAATAAGTGCTTGTTAGACAGATAAATAGATAAATGGATAAGAATATTATATATTATGAATAGTTAGTGAATATTCTATGAATATTCTATTCATATTTGAAGTATTCTCATGGGTTAGGTATCTATAACTCTGATGTAATATATAATTCCCAGAGTCACATAACTAATCCTGGATCATACTCTTAGTTGTTGTGTTCCTAGCACTAGAACTAAAAATTTCTAAATTCTAGTCCAGTTCTCTTGCTGTTTAAAATTTGCTCTGGGTTTTGTTGTTGATTTTGTATTGCTTGGCTTTGATTTGGGTTGATTAGTAATGATTTGGAAAGTGTTAGGTGAGAGAGCACATTCCTGAGTGTAGGTGAGATATTTCAGGGAAGTGCTTAAATTCTTAAGCTGCTATTTACCATTGTCCATGCTATCTTCCCTAATGTTGAAATCATTGCCTGTTGCCATTTTATGGTAAATGCTCAAATAGTTACTTTCAAATGGAGCAGAGTTCTTTAATATGTCTAAAACATGATAAGACGAGTTGCATGGTACTTGCACTTAACCTAGATAAAGTTTTAAAGCAATAGCAAAATTTAAAAACAAAGAGCTAGAAATAGTAATTTAAATAATACAGGCTATGTTATCTGACATTCCATTTAATTAGGTTATGTTCAGGATTGAACACGAGATGGGAAATATAAGTTTGCTAATCCTTCAGACTGTTTTAGTTCCTGTATGTCTCTGAGAATTAGAGGTTCATGCTGCATTGCGTATGACTCTAGAGATGAAAGAAACAATCTACTTTTCATTTAGTATGGCTTTGAAACCTGAGCCAGCTACATCTGGTTTCAATCAAAGAAACTGTGATTTGATCAAATGCTGGAGAGAAACTGTCAATGTTGGATTTATTGAAAGGCAATTATTCTCTTTTTAAAGTCTATTAACTTTAAAACCTATCATTCCATTGGATATAATTCTGTATATGGGGAAATAATATATCTACACATATTGTGATATGTATTGCATGTTATCCAAACTACATATATTATATAATAAATAATATAGGACATTATGTGTAAAGAAATAATTTTTTTGGTTTTCTGGTCAATAATAGTAATTGAGTACACATTGAAACATACTCCATTCCATCTGTTCCAAACTCAGACATAAGAATAAACTATTTTTAAAGTTAATAAACATAGCTGTTCTTGAAAACAAGAAAGAGATGTCTCTATAGCTAGAATAAGGATGGCATCTTAATTAAAAGCAGTGGGGAACAAATGAGTTGAGAACACTCTGCAGCTGTGAAGTTAGTCCACAGGCAAGGTGGGTGATGGGACCCAGGTGAATGCTTGGAAAAGGCATTCTTTATACCCACACAAGTTGTGCATATAGCTCAGAGCCATGTCTGCACAACTTGTATGGAGCTGGGTGCTCAGAAAGATGCTACCTCTTTCCCTACTCTTGGCTGCTTGGAATAGCAACATTTTCTGCCATATAGCTTGGGGCTCCTGCAGCAAATTTTGTACAGTTATGGGAGTCTAAAGCTAAGCAAGAACAAGTCTAGAAATGAATCTTTGAAGAATGACAGCCATGACTGCAAGGCCTGTTCTATACCAGATCATTATTGGAGCTTTGGCTAAGGCCACCACAAACTTGCTACAGGAGACCAGGATCCTGTAGGATGAGATATCTTGGGGGAAATAACAACATAGGCACTTAACAAAGACAAGGACAAACACCATACCTGACAAACAGAAAGCCTGAGGGTGAGGAAAATAGGCATACTAGCACAAACAAAATGGATTTTAAGTCTTTTTTATGCCATTATCAAGATAAAGAAGGGATTATAGCAATGAGAGACTAAAAGTTTATAAAACAAGAACATGAGGTTATACAAAATTGATAATTATGAAAATGAATTAATTAGAAATATTTAAAATGAAAAATATAATTATTGAAATTAAAAAATAAAACTTTAAAATAACACTAAATAGCGATATGAACACAACAGAAAAACAAATCTTCTGGAGTAATAAACTGAACTCATCTCAGAATTCAGCACAGACAAATAAGATCTAGAAAACATGGCTTGTGATATAGAACATAAGAAATTCTAACATAATAGTTTTAGAAGGTGATATTAGAGATTATTAGAGATGAATATAGACATAACATTTTAAGGGAAATCACTGATAACTTTATAAAGCTAAAGAAATATGTGAGTCCTAAGTTTGAAAATTTTACCAATTTCTGAGAAATATTAAAATAATTATTTTTAGATACATATATTAAAACTTCAGAACATTAACAATCCTAGAATTTATAAGGAGTAAAGTGTATCAGCCAGGCACAGTGGCTCACACCTGTAATCCCAGCACTTCGGGAGGCCAAGGCAGGTGGATCACCTGAGGTTGGGAGTTCGAGACCAGCCTGACCAACATAGTGAAACCCAGTCTCTACTAAAAATACAAAATTAGCCGGGTGTGGTGGCGCATGCCTGTAATCCCAGCTACCCAGGAGGCTGGGGCAGGAGCATCACTTGAACCCAGGAGGCAGAGGTTGTGGTGAGCTAAGATTGTGCCAATGTACTCCAGCCTGGGTAACAACAGCAAAACTCTATTTCAAAAAAAAAAAAAGAACCTTAAAAATAATTAAAAAAAGAGGATCTACAAATAAACTAAGATCTAAGTGAAACCTAATTACTTATTGATGGTTTCAGGTGTTAGAAGGTGATAGAGTAATAACTTCAAAATTTTGAGGCAAATAGATTAATTTAGAATTTTATGCCCAGCTAAAATATCACTCAGTAGAATGGTGCAATGGAGAAATTTCCAGCTATATAAGGAATCAGAAATCTTATTTCCTTTAGAATGATTCTAGTAGGCAGTAGTAAAGGAGAAGATGCAAAAGTAAGCCACTCCTCTTTCCAAATATATATGTCTGTCTGAGTGCTGACTTGTAAAATAACATTAATAATTCTATTTGGAGTGACATCTGTAAGATTACAAGATAGGAGTATCTAGCACTTGCTTTCTCACAGAAACATGAATTTGAACAAACATCTTCACAGGAGCTAAGGAATACAGGTAAGATGTTATAGCACATCAGTGGAACATACAAATAAGAAAAGACAAATTAGAGAGGGTAGGAACAACATTTTTACATTACCCACATCACACCTTCCCAAAGCCTCCCTCTCTATGGAAGAAGGAGAATGAAGTGAGCCCCTAACATTGCTACAGATCTCAGCACCAACCTCACCCCAGTAAACCAAAGCTAGGCCAGCCCTCACAAGCATCAGGCTCCAGGCCACCCCCATGGCCCCAGGCTCCAGGCCAGCACCAGAGGACCATAACCCAGGCTTGCTCATGCTGACACAGGTTTCAGGGCCATCCCAGCACCAGGCTAGCCACTGTGGACCCAGGCTTCAGGCCTACCCCTGTGGACCTAGACTTTAGTTCTGCCCCTGTGGATCCTGGCTTCCAGCTACCCCATGGCTCTAGGCTCGAGGCCAGCACCAGAAGACCAGGACCCAGGCCTCCCCATGCAGACTCAGGCTCCAGGTCTACCTCACTACTAGGCTGACTCCCATGGACCCAAGCTCCTTGTTCACTTCTATATGTCCAGACTCTATGCCTGTCCCTATAGTCACAGGCACCAGACCTGCCTTTTGAACCCAGATGCCAGACCTTCCTCAGTGGATCCCAGTACCAGGACAGGGTTTACGGACTCAGGATGAAGTCCATGCTTTCAGATCCAGGCACCATAACTGCCATATGGAAAACCAATAAATGCATCTGGGGAGGTCCAGAAGGAACAGAGAATAAAATGTGGGCAGACAGCTTATTTAAAGAAATATTAACAGAAAACTTCCAAAAGCTGCAGAAGGAAATGAACATCAAGATCCACGAATGCCAAAGAACCCCAAATAAATTAAACATAAAGAGAAATATTGGCTGAAAAATATTCAAGTCTGCAGAAGAAAATGGGCATTCAGCTTCATGAAGCCCTAAAAAACTCCAAATAGATTGAACCAGAAGAGATCTTATACCAAAACATATTAAAATAAAATTTTCAAATATCGAATACAAAAAAAAAAAAAAACTTGAAGGCAACAAAACAAAAGTGAATCATCCTAAACAAGAGAACCCCCCATAAGATTTCTCAGCAGTAGATTTCTCAGCAAACCTTGCAGGCCAAGAGAGTGCTATGGTATATTCAAAGTGCTAAATAAAAATAAACAAAATTATCAACTAAGTATAATATATTCAGCACAACTGTCCTTAAACAATAAAAGAAAGAGAAAACTCCCCCAACTCCAAAAGAAATTGGTGAGGGAGTTCATTACGTAAAAGAAATGCTAAATTGAGTCTTCAAGTTAAAATGAAATTATACTAAGAACATAAAATCAGGTATGAAACTCATTGTATAGGTAAGAAAATAATCAAGTTCAAAATACTGTAATACTACTAGTGGTGTATAAATCAATTTTAACTCTAGTATGAAGATTAAAAGAGAAAGGTATTTAAAAAGTAAAAGTAACTATAGCTACAAGAATTAATGGGCCAGTCCTGGTGGCTCACGACTGTAATCCCAGCACTTTGGGAGGCCGAGGTGGGCAGATTACCTGAAGGTCAGGAGTTCGAGATCAGTCTGGCTAACATGGCGAAACCCCATCTCGACTAAAAATACGAAAATTAGCTGGGCATGGTGTCAGGCATCTGTAATCCCAGGTACTCAGGAGGCTGACACAGGAGAATTGCCTGAACCTGGGAGACAGAGGAGGTTGCAATGAGCCGAGATCATGCCATTGTATTCCAGCCTGAGAAACAAGCAAAACTCCATCTCAAAAAAAAAAAAAAAAAAAAAAAGAAAGAAAAGAATTCCTTATTGGATATACAGTATAAAAAGGTGTAAATTGTGACATCAATAACATAAAATGTGGGGGAAGGAGAAGTTAAAGTGTAGAAGTTTTGTATACAGCCTAAGTTAAGCTGTTATCAGCTTAAATACACAGTTGTAACTATAAGATATTTTATGTAAGCTTCATGGTAACCACAAGGAAACAAACATGCAGTAAGTAGATACACAAAGGATAAAGGAATCAAAGAATAATGCTACAAATATCATTAGTCACAGAGGAAGACAGCAAAAAAGGGAGAAAGAACAAAGGAACTGTAAAACAGTTAGAAAAATATTTTTTAAATAGTAAGTTCCTTTTTAAAATAATTTTAACTTTTATTTTAGATTCCGGGGATACATGTGCAGGTTTTTTACATGGGTGTATTATATACTGCAGAGGTTTGGAGTATGAAAGGATTCCATCAGCCAGGTAGTGAGTATAGTATCAGTAGTTATTTTCTCAGGCCTTGTTCCCCTCCCTCTCTTCCACTTCTAGTAGTCCCCAATGTCTACTGTTGCCATCTTTATGTTCATGATTACTTAATGTTTAGCTCCCCCTTTTATTAATAAATGAGAACATATGGTATTTGGTTTCCTGTTCTTGAGTTGATTCACTTAAGATAATGGCCTGCAGCTCCATTCATGTTGCTGCAAAGGATATTGTTACATTCTTCTTTTATGGCTGTGTACCATTCCATGGTGTACATGTCGTATGTTTTATTTACCTAGTCCACTGTTAAAGTCAACCTAGGTGCCCTAGGTTGATTCCATGTCTGCTGCTGTAAAGAGTGCTGCAATGAACATATGAGTGTATGCATCTTTTTGCTAGAATGATTTATTTCCTTTTGGATATACCCAGTAATGGGATTGCTGGGTCAAATGGTAGTTCTGTTTCTGTTTTAAGTAATTTCAGAAATCTCCAAGCTGCTTTCCACAGTGACTAAACTAATTTACATTCCCACCAACAGTGTATATGTGTTCTTTTTTCTCCTAGCCTTACCAGCATCTATTGTCTTTTGACTTTTTAATAATAGCCATTCAGTCTGGTATAAGATAGTATCTCTTTCCTCCCTTAGCCTCCTGAGTAGCTGGGACTACAGGCACACGCCACCATGCCCAGGTATTTTTGCATTTTTTTTAGTGGAGACGGGGTGTCACCATGTTGGCCAGTCTGGTCTTGAACTCCTGACCTGAAGTGATCTGCCTGCCTTGGCTTCCCAAAGAGCTGGGATTACAGATGTGAGCCACTATGCCCAGCTTCAATTTTTATTTTTGTTGCAATTGCTTTTGAGGATTTAGTCATAAATTCCTTCCCAAGGCTTACGTTCAGGTAGTGTTTCCTAGATTTTCTTCTAAGATTCTCATAGTTTGAGGCCTTATATTTAAGTATTTAATCCATCTTGAATTAATTTTGTATATGGTAAAGAGTAGCCAATTTCATTCTTCTGCATATGGCTAGTCAGTTATCTCAGCACCATTTATGGAATAGGGAGTCCTTTCCCCATTGCTTATTTTTGTCACTGGGGCCACCTCTAACCATTTGTCATAATCAAATGGTTGTTAATGGGGACACATAACTATTTGTGATAATCAAATGGTTATAGGTGTGCAGCTTTATTTCTGGCTTCTCTATTTGGTTCCATCAGTCTCTGTTTTTGTACCAGCATCATGCTGTTTTGGTTATTGTGGCTTTAAAAGTTGAAGTTGGGTAATGTATAGTTTGAAATCAGATAATGTGATGCTTCTAGCTTTTTCTTTTTGCTTAGGATTGCTTTGGCTATTCCGGCTCTTTATCAGTTCCATGTAAAATTTTAGAATTTTTTTTCTAATTATGCAAAAAGATAACATTGGTAATTTCATAGGAATCACATTGAACCTGTAGATTGTTTTAGGCAGTGTGGCCATTTTAATGATAATGATATTGCCAATCCATGAGCACAGAATGTTTTCCCATTTGTTTATGACTCCTGTGATTTCTTTCAGCAGTGTTTTGTAATTCTCTTTGTAATTCTCTAGGTATTTTGTATGTGTGTGGCTATTGTAAATGGGGTGTTAAAGTATCCCAGTATTATTGTGTGGGAGTGTAAGTCTCTTTGTCGGTCTCTAAGGACTTGTTTTATAAACCTGGATGCTCTGGTATTGGGTGCATATATATTTAGGATAGCTAGCTCTTCTTGTTGAATTAATCCCTTTACCATTTTGTAAAACCTTTCCTTGTCTTTTCTGATCTTTGTTGGTTTAAAATCTGTTTTGTCAGAGACTAGAATTGCAACCCTTGCTTTTTTTTTTCTGCTTTCCATTTGCTTGGTAAATAGTCCTCTTTTCTTTATGTTGAGCCTATATGTATCTTTGCACATGAGACTGGTCTCCTGAATACAACACACCAATGGGTCTTGACTCTTTATCCAATTTGCCAGTCTGTGTCTTTTAATTGCGGGCATTTAGCCCATTTACATTTAAGGTTAATATTGTTATGCATGAATTGCATCCTGTCATCATGATGCTATATGGTTATTCTGCACACTAGTTGATGCAGTTTCTTCATAGTGTCATTGGTCTTTATATTTTGGTGTGTTTTTGCAGTGGCTGATACTGGTTTTCCCTTTCCATATTTAGTGCTTACTTCCGGAGCTTTTGCAAGGCAGTCCTGGCAGTTATAAAATCCCTCAACATTTGCTCCTCTGGATAGGATTTTATTTCTCCTTCTCTTATGAACCTTAGTTTGGCTGGGTATGAAATTCTGAGTTGAAAATGCTTTTTTTTTAAAGAATGTTGAATATTGGTCCCCACTCTCTTCCGGTTGTATGTTTTCTGATGAGAGATCTGCTGTTAGTTTGATGAGCTTCCCTTTCTCTCTGGCTGCCTTTAACATTTTTTCCTTCATTTTGACCTGGGAAAATCTTATGGATTATGTGTCTTGGGTTTGATCTTTTTGTGGAGTATCTTAGTGGTGTTCTCTATATTTCTAAAATTTGAATGTTGGCCTGTCTTGCTAGGTTGGAGTTCTCCTGGTTAATATCCTGAAGTGTATTTTTTCAACTTGGTTCCATTATCCCCATCTCCTTTAGGTTCTAAATCAATCATAGATTTGGTCTTTTTACATAGCCTCATACTTCTCAGAGGTTTTTTTTGTTCTTCTTTATTCTTTTTTCTCTAATTTTGTCTGCGTGTGTTATTTCCCCAATGTGGTCTTCAAACTCTGATATCCTTTCTTCTGCTTGAATGATTCAGCTACTGATACTTGTGTATGCTTCACAAAATTTTCATGTTGTGTTTTTCAGCTCCACCAGGTCATTTATGTTCCCTCTAAACTGATTATTCTAATTAGCACCTCCTTTACCCAGGTTCTTTGCTTCTTTGCATTGGATTATAACATGCGCCTTTAACTCAACAGAGTTTGTTATTACCCACCTTCTGAAGCCTACTTCTGTCAATTCATCCATGTCCTCCTCCATCCAGTTCTGCACCCTGGCTGGAGAGACATTGGGATCATCTGGAGTAGAAGAGGCACTCTGGCCTTTTTTCATTGATTATTTCTCATCTTCCTGAGTTCATTTAGTTTTGATCTTTGAGGCTGCTGGTCTTTGGATGGGGTTTTTGTGGGGACTTTTTTGTTGTTGATGCTGTTGTTGTTTTCTGTATATATGTTTTTCTTTCAATGACCAGGTTTCTCTTCTGTAGGGTTGCTTCAGTTTGCTGAGGGCTCACTTCAGGTCTTATTTATCTGGTTCACTCCTGTACCTGGAGATGTCACTTGAGCAGGCTGTAAAAGAGCAAAGATCGGTGCCTGCTTCTTCTTCTGGGATCTCTGACCTTGAGGAGCATTGACCTGCTGCCAGTAGGAATGCTTCTATATAGGGTATCTGACAGCCCCTGTTGGAGGGTCTTGCCCAGTTGGGTAGCACAGGGAGCAGGACCTGTTTAACAAAGCACTTTGACTGTCCCTTGGTGGAGGGGGAGTGCTTCACTTGGGGGAAACCCACTTGTCTGGCTTCCCAAATTCCAGAACTAACAGGAGAAAAGACTAAGTCTGCTGTAATGCCTCCCCGTAGAGGCTCAGGTCCAGGGAGATCAGAGTTCTGTCCCTTATCCCCTGGCTGAAGTTGTTTGAATTCCTGCAGGGAGGCTTCACACAGTGAGGAGGGATGGGTCTGCATCAGGCATGAAGAGGCACTCTGGCCACAGTCTGCCAAAGTTGGTGTGTTGGGCTGTAGGGGATACCCCTTCAGACCAGGCCATTCACCCTCCCTGGCTCCAGCAGGGGTGAAACATGGCTGGCTATGGAGATGGCTGCTGCCCTTCTCCTGCCCTGGTAGTTTAGTGTGTTAGGCAGTTAGCAATCCCACTGTTGGCTGCCATCACTCCCCCAAGGAGCTCAAAGGGCTTAGATGGCAGGCAGCCACAGCTTTGGTGCTGGTTGCCCCTCCCCCCAGGAACTCAGCAGGTTAAACAGATTCTACTTGAGAGGCTGTTGAAAATCTGTGCAGCTCTGTGGTTGGAACCTTAGGCCCTGGTGGCGTAGATTCACAAGTGGGATCTTCTGATCCATCAGTTGCACAGTTGCATGGAAAAAGCATGGTTTCCAGCCTGGATAGCATGCTCACTTACTGCTTTCCTTGGCAGGGAGGTTGTGGGCTCCCCTTCCCCGTATGGCTCTCAGGTGGGCCACCACACCACATTGCTCTTCCTTCCTCTCCACCTAGTCAATTCTGATGAGAAAATCTGGATACATCGGTTGCTGGTGCAAAATTCACATGCTGTTATGGTTCTTTGCAATGGAAGCCTCTGATCCCTGCTGCTTCTTGTTGGCCTTCTTGGCTCTGAATTCTACCAAATTTTTAAAGTCAAAGTAATGACTTCTTCAGGAACTCTTGCAAAAATGCCCAGGATGAGAACACTTCCCTAGTCATTCTATGAGGCCAGTATTGTTCTGATACCAAAAGCAAACAAATACATCACAAGAAACAATGAAAAAGAAAAGTACAAATCAATTGATATTTCTTATAAATATAGATCACAAAATCTTCAACAAAATACTAGCAAACTGAACTTAGCTACAGATAAAAAGGATTATATATTATGACCAATTGGAATTTATCATAGGAATGTAAGGTTGCCTTACACACAAAATCATTTAATACACCAATATACATCAATAGAACAAATGACAAGTCACAGGATCATCTCATTAGGCATAGAAAAAGCATTCAACAAATCCAACATTCTTCGAAGATAAGAACACTCAACAAACTAAAGTTAGAAAGAAACTTTCTGAATCTGACAATAGACAACTTTGAGAGGTCCACAGCTACAATGACATTTACTGGTGAAAGATAGTTTTTCCCTAAGATCAAGAACAAGAAAAGAATATCCAGTTTTACTACTTTTATACAAAGGAAGCCATCAAGAAAGTAAAAAGAGAGATGATAAGGAAGGACAGCAAGATGGCTGAATAGGAACAGCTCTGAAGTACAGTTCCCAGCGAGAACAATGCAGAGGCTGCCGCTGGTGATCCCCAGGCAACCAGGGTCTGGAGTGGAGTTAAAGCAGTCCTACAGCAGAGGGATCTGACTGTTAGAAGGAAAACTAAAAAAACAGAAAGAAATAACTTCATCATCAACAAAAAGTATGTCCACTCAGAAACCCCTTCCAAAAGTCACCAACTACAAAGACCACAGGTAGATAAATCCACAAAGATGGGAAGAAACCAGTGCAAAAAGGACAAAAACATACAAAACCAGAATGCCTCTCCTCCTCCAAGGGATCACAACTCATCACTAGCAAAGGAATAAAGCTGGATGGAGAATGAGTCTGAAGAATTGACAGAAACAGGCTTCAGAAGGTGGGTAATAACAAACTTCTCTGAGCTAAAAGAACATGTTCTAACCTAATGAAAAGAAACTAAGAACCTTGAAAAAAGGTTTGATGAAATGCTAACGAGAGAAAACAGCTTAGAGAAGAATATAAATGAATTAGTGGAGCTGAAAAACACAACATGAGAACTACACAAAGTATACACAAGTTTCAATAGCTGAATCGACCAAGCAGAATAAAGATATCAGAGATTGAAGATCAACTCAATGAAATAAGACAAGAAGGCAAGATTAGAAAAAAAGAGTGAAAAGAAATGAACAAAGTCTCCAAGAAATATGAGATTATGTGAAAAGACCTAATCTACGTTTGATAGGTGTACCTGAATGTGATGGAAAGAATGAATCCAAGCTGGAAAACACTCTTCAGGATATTATCCAGGAGAACTTCCCCAACCTAGCAAGCCAGGCCACCATTCAAGTCCAGGAAATACAGACACCACCACAAAGATATTCCACAAGAAGAGCAACCCCAAGGCACATAATTATCAGATTC
>CAUYLG010049556.1:0-148245 GCA_963573385.1 Cacajao melanocephalus | reverse complement strand
GCCTTGTAATACCCAGTTCACAGACTGAAGAGAATATTTCTTCTTCCATCTCCAGCCTACATATCATCTCTTTTGTTCAATGTTTCATGATTTACATCAGCATTTTAATCTTAAGTGCATAGATTTCCACTGAAATGTTTGAAATATGTAAAATATTACATTTCACATTTTAACATAAACAGTGTAAGCCCTCTGTCTAAAATACTTCTCTCAGGGACCCACTGCCACCCAGAAAGTTACAGTTTTCCTACTATCCTAGCAACTTTATTTTGTTGCAAATATGTAGGCAGATTTATTTTCAGGTGAAAGTATACTGAATTAGAAGTGAAAATAAATCCTTCTCATCTGATTAAAAATATTGTTACTATTTCAGACATTCTATATCAAGTTCTGTATTCCTCACTGCATTTTAAATAAGGATTGATTTTTGAATGTTGATTGCAAAAATAAGATTATAAAATTAAAATGGAAATAATGAAGTACGCCATCTCCTATCAAATAGCACATCAACTTTTATTCCTCTATGCTTCTTTTTAGTATTTTTCTTTGTGCTTTCATCCCAGTAATTACAAAGCAAATATGAGTTTTTATTTTTTCATTTCAGAACATTTATCTGTGTTGTTACATATCCTTCAAAATTGTCATTAAATAATGATAAACTGTTTCAGTAAGTACACGCCTCATTATCTAATTAATGATTTAATAATTTTCTAAAGTTTGTTTACTAATGTAAATATAAAATAATGATGCACTGCCTAAAATCGATGAGATAAGCATGTAACAAATCACTTTTACATACTTTAAAATAAGGCATAACTAAATAAATGATTCATACTTGTGGGTTCCAGTATTTATAGGAATTCTACAAAATACAGCCTCAAGTAAGTGATGAATAGTCACTGTAGGATGTCCTCTCCTTTTCTGTGTATTCTTAATCTATGTTGTCATATTTACTGAGTTCACATTCTCTTATTCTAGGACCCTAACCCAAAGCTATTTTATGTTTTTACTTCTGTATAATACAATTTGGCAGTTCACTGTTAATTTATTCATCTCTCTGCAGAGACAGAAAATAATAATGGCAGGATCCAACTCTGATCCAGACTAGGACAGCAAGTGTGTTTTGAGTCCAATTGTCATCTCCACACCTGTCTGGGCATCATGCCATCAAAAGACATTGGCCGTTCCCAGGGTGTTGGACCTACCCTCTGCTTGAGAAGTGACTGTCATGACGTTTTCGTAACTTCCACACTGACTAAAGACTTCACGGCAATTTGGGAGATTGTAAAGAGTTCCTTGTGGCTGCCGCTGGGACTGTCCTGGGTCTGGATACTCTCTAAAGTATAATTTACTTTATCTAAAAATGAAAGGATTCATGACTAGTATCCAGAGGAGAATTTACAGAGACTCTGTAGTACAGTCATGGAACATTCTGGAAACGAGGGGAGGCTGCAATTTACATGTACCAACAAAATTACTCTTCAAAGACTTTCCAGCTCTCTCAGACATTCTCAAGGTAGGGTGTGGGTGTGGCTTTATAATCCAAAGTTTTTGACAAGACTTACATTTAGATGCACAGGCTGTTGTCTGTGAATATTTACCTGGCTAGCCTGAACTTCAGTTTGATTTTAAAGACTTTTAAGCTCTATATATTACAGAAAATTGCAAGGTTGCATGCACAGCTAAAATAAAGAAGAGCAACAGTTACATAATAAAATGTAAAAATAAGGTATTACTTCTATTTCCAGCTACAAACTGAAAAAAATCACCAGAAATATTTAATGGCAAGAATATAGTATATTCATATTGTATCGGAAATAGCTGTATAAAGAATATCAGATTTAAAAAATTAATTTACTTGCCATTAATATGGCTACTATTGTTCTATACCTTATACATAATATGAAATTTTAAGGTTTACAAGTCATTACCCATTGTCAAATTTTAAGTGCTTTTCTCTCTTTTCATAAATCATCACTAATAAATATAGACTTTTTCTAGTATGATTGAGTTAGATATAGTTCTAGATGTCATTCTCTATTCCTGAGGCTATAGCAGTGAAAACTTGTAGGTGTAAAGAGTGTATCAGTCAGGTTCTTCATGGAAGCAAAATATAAAGCTTATTATGAATGTTAAGATCTTTCATGACTATTTTCTCAGGTATCCTACATCAAAAATTGCATAGGTCCCACAGGACAATAGTTGTCTTTTATTCATGCATTTATCCATTCATCAACACACTTATACAATCAAGATTTTGATGACTATTATGTGATAGTAGTGGTTATAGTGCTGAAAAAGCAGAGGCCATACTTCCTCAAAGGAGACCCCTTGATTCTTGAGAATACCTAAAAGAAATGTTCTGCTTCCAGCAACAAGGCTCACTAGGTATTCGGAGAAAATACCCTAAAGTAATCCTGAACAAAATGAATATAGTCCAGAGGCTGAGGTGGGAGGATGGCTTGGAGCCTGTAAGGCATAAGTTACAGTGAGCCAAGATTGCAGCACTGCACTCTAGCCTAGGCAACAGAGCCAGACCCAGACCCAGGCTCTCTCTCTCATTCTCTCTCTCTCTCTCTCTAAAACACACACATACACACACATGTAAAATACATAAGTGATATATATATATAATACGTAAGTGTGTGTGTGTGTGTGCACGCGCGCGCGTGTGCATGTACATGTGTATTACAATGTGTTTGATTTGGTGGCAATTCAGAAAAATTCACCTGCAATGGTAAGGAAGCATGAACTCATGACACTAGCATCTGTCATATCTGGTGGCCCATGGTGTTAATTTTAATGGTTATTGGCAGAGACAGGAGGCAAAGAATGAATTCTTGGAGAATGAATTCATATAACCTATGTACCACAATGAACCCAAAGCTAGAAATTTACTTTAAAATGATTCCAGGTTATGATTTACTCTAGGTTCTTGGAAGAAGCAAACACAAATCTCTAAGGCCACAAATAATTATAACAATGTTTCAAAAATATGAACTCAAAATCAAAACTCTAGACATAGGAGGACAAAGGAACAAACAGCATGATTCATTAGAAAGAAGAGAGAAGCCGATATCCGATACTGAAGATATAATATTAGAAACATCAGATTCACAATATAAAGAAATTATTCTAATATTTTTAACAAGACAAAAAGGAATTGCAGGAATAATAAAGCACAAGGGACTATCAAAGTTAACAAAACTAAAGTGAAAAAAAAAGGAATCAATAGCAAAAGAAAATAGTAATGTAACAATTGGGCTAAGCACCAGATTGAACACATTTGAAGAGACAGCTTATAAACTGGAATATACAGATGAATAAATTAGAATGCAACTAGGAGGTAGGAAAAGATGAAAAAAAAAAAAAAAACAAGAATCAAGGAAGAAAGTTTGAGACATTCCAACATATGAAGTCCAAAATATTGCAATAGAGAAAATGGACAATGAGTAATATGTGAAGGGATGTGGCTGTTAACTGAAAAGATACTAATTCTTAGATTCAGGAAGCTCAAAACTGTCAACCAGAATAAATAACAAAAAATCTACGTGTAGAAATACTAGAGTAAAACTGCAGAAAACCAGAGACAGAATTCTTAAAAGTAGCCGTGAAGTAAAAACAAAAAGAGAAAGAGTTTGATTGCTGTCAGGTAATGTAACTTTCTTTGTTGAACTTCAGATGCAGATTATGGTTATATTGCAATCTTTTCATTTGTTCCCCCAAGGCTCTTTTAAATTTTTTTAAAATAATTTCTTCATTGTTTTTCCCATTTTTTATTCTCATTCTCCCATCCCCTAAATATTCTAACACATATCAAGTGAATAATCATTACTTGCATGTATATGTTCTTGTAAAATTTGTATAAAATAAAGTATTATGTTATGTCATTTTGCTTCTTACATTCTTTATTCAGCTCTGTTATTTCGATACATTCTTTTTGTGCAGTGTATCTCTCATTTCTTTTGATTGCTGACTATAAATCTATGGTGTACATCTACAGTAATTTAACTATCTTGAAAACCAGATTGTCTCTAATATTTTACCATTACCAAAAACAAAAACAACAAAAGTAGTTGAATATATATGTGCACCATTTACAATAGCTAAAATTTAGAAGCAACTTATGTGTCCATCAACAGATGAATGGATAAAGAAAATGTGGTTATACACAATGGAGTACTATTCATTAAAAAGAATGAGATCCAGTCTTTTCCAACAACATGGATAAAACTGGAGATCATTATGCTAAGTAAAATAAACCCAGCACAGAAAGACAAACATCACATGTTATCACATATTTATGGAATGTAAAAGTCAAGACAATTGAACTCATGGATACAGAAAGTAGAAGGATAGTTACCAGAGGCTGGGGAGGTTTGCAGGAGTTGAGGGTAGGTGAGAGGGCTCATGGTTACAAAAAATATATATAGTTAGATATAATGAATGAGACCTACTTTTTCGTAGCATAACTGAGTGACTACAGTCAATAATAACTTAATGGTACATTTTAAAATAAAGGGTGTAATTCAATTGTTTGTGATTCAAATGATAAATGCTTGAGGGGATGGATAGCCCATTCCCCATGATGTGCTTATTTCACATTGCATGCTTGTATCAAAACATCTGTGTGCTCCTTAAATATGTACACCTACTATGTACCCACAAAACTTAAAAAATTTTTAAATTAAAAAAGAAAAAAATTGATTTATGAAATTATTAAAGAATAAGATAAATGCAGTAAAAATTTAGACTAAGAATGCATTAGATTTTGGCATTAATCTGGAAGGAACTGATACATTTATTACATTACAATTTCCTATCTAAGAATGGAGATAATTCCTTTCCTTATTTAGATGTCCTGTGTCTTTCACTGTAGCTTTAGTGCTTTCTTGAAGGATTATATATCCTAGAATAAGTTATCTAGAGATTTGTGTTTTTTTTCTCATGTAAAGTCTATGTTTAATTATGATTTCCAGTTTGTTTATATTAGTGTGAAAAATATATTAGTATTTTTATGTTGATTTTGTATCCAGCAAAGTTCTAAACTTCCCCAGTTTTCTAGTAGTTTTTTGTTATTATTGATCTGTTTGGTTTTTAGATAATCATATTACCTGACAAAAATGACAGTTTAAAATTTTTATTTCCCTAAAGATTTGGGCAACACCAATAGTCTTTATAAGAGTAATAGCAAAAACATGCGTTGTGTAGTATTCCTGATTTTTAAAAGAAGCCATCAGAGGTTACTTCAGGTATTTGATATATAAACATATTTAAGAAAATCAGATTGTATTCAAAGACTGTTAAGAGTTTTTAATCATGAGTCAGCATTAAACTTTAAAAGTATTTTTCATTAACTGAAATCATTAAATGTTCTCTTTAAAGTTTATTCAAATGGCAAATTTTCATAATTTATTTCCCAATGTAGAACCATCTTTGAATTCCTAAGATAAACTATATGATTGACACTATATTTGGTAAGTTAATATTTCATGAGAAGTTTTGCATGTATGTGCATGAAAAAAAAATAGTCCACGAACTTTTTTTATATAGTTTGACTACAATATGGTTAATGAATTAAGATTAATAAATTATAAAATGACCCAGGAAGTAATCTTTTTCCATTACTTTCAAAAACACATATAAAAGAAATTAGTTATTCCTTTAAATAATTTAAAGAAAACATCAGAAAAATAATTTGTCTTTTCTTCCCCACTTTTGAAGGGGGCAATTATTTTTATGTACATAACAACACAGAAATCTTTTCAAGTTCTCTATCCCTCACTGCATCAATTTTAGTATTTTATATATTTTAGTAATTTATCTAATAATTTATCTAATATTCTTTAGTTCTTTTGTTAGTCTTGCCAATAATGTATCTATATTAATTTTTTAAGAAACTAGATTTTATTTAAATTTTCTGAACTTTTATTATTGTCCTCTATTTCATTTAGTGGACAAATTATTTTGGATTTCTTATGTCTTTCTTTGCACTTTAAGTTGAAAGCTTATGTTATTTGCTTTTAACCTATCTTGTTTCTTAAAATACACATTTTAAGTAATATATTTTTCTAACTATTGCTTTAGCTCTTACACAAAAGTGGGCATTAAATATTTTCATTTTCATGTAATTCTAAATATTTCTAAAATCTGTTATTTCCTTTGTAATAATTTATAGTAAGATATGGTTTCTAAAAGTAAGAGATATCTTTATGCCATTGAAAATACTACTTTTTAGTTTATTAAACTTGTTTAATAAAGGCAGTTTGATGTATTTTATTTGAAATTAATTGAAGTTTCATTTGTAATCTAATTTGTGTTTCTTTTAAATACAGTTTTGCTTCTAAAATATGACTGGAAATAGATACATATATACATATGTACATGTTATATATTATTAGTCATGGTATTATTCATATCTGTATTTTTATATAATTTTGTTAACATCTTAAAATAATTTATGTGATTCTCTCTGCAGTTTTACCAGTTCTACTTTGCTCTAATTTAAGGCTGTATTAAACATATTTTTATCATCTTTTTTTCAGTAGAAAACAATTATATTTTCTTACTCTTTTCCCTTTACACAAATAGATTTACATATTAAATAACTGCCCACACTTTCGTTTGGTTTATAATTTCCTGGTGTAACTTTACCCATTCTCTTTTGTCATTTCCTGACTTTTTTTAATAGCAAGATGCTATTGGATCATTTTTGCTTCGTAAATACAAGCTCAGAGACCATATATTTTAACTGTTCACTTAAATATTTATATTAAGACAGGAATTGGTTTAAAAGTTAATTCTAACTTTACATTCTCAATTGTAAAAGAAGTATAAATACAATTATTAAATTGTATAAAAATACTTCAACTGTTCCTCCACTTCATAGTCCCAAAATTTGAGCTCAAGAGAACTGCCCAAGACTCCCATCTCTCCTCAGCATTCAAAACATTGTAGTTCTCCTCCAACTCTCTTTTTTTAGCTTCTAAGGGGTTCTTTATATTGTGTGAGGGTAGGGAAAAATAATTGTTGTATATGACCACTTATTTTATCACAAAATCTTTCATAGCCTGCATTTGGCCTGTAGCTTTTAAATTTAAAAGCTAAGGATTTAACGTCCTTGCTGTCTGGCACCCTCCTGAGATAATGGACATTTTAGATCAACAACCAAATGGAGACAGATCACTTGTTGGGAGAAAAGGAAGTGCAGCAATTAATGCCTACCCATTTCAACCACTGCACCGAGAAGTCTATATTCTAATTTAGTGTGACAGTGAATATAGTCTGGCTAGGGAGCCTGTAAAGTCCTTGAAATCAGAAACTTTTGCTTATATTTATTTATTGCTTCAGCACCCAGCTCGGTATTTGGCATATCAGAGGCAACAATCAATACATGCTGAGTGAATTTCATAGTAATACAGTAGACTTACTCCATGAGGATTCTGTTGACATGGGAGCTTCTGCTTTGCTGCCTCCTTGGTTCTCTGGCCTATAGGGGACTGCCTACCATATTCCACATGCACATGGCCTCCTCCAAATTTCTCTCCTGCTCACCTAAGACACTAGCCTGCTATCTTTCAGAAAAGGGACCAGCCAGAGGAGAGGAGCCACATACCAACCAAGTTATATTCAAATTCATTTTAATTCAAAAATGTTACAGCAATTTTACCCTACTTTGTTATATAGTTCACTTATAATAAAGTTAATTACAAGGAATGTCTCTCAAACCTAGGGTGGAATAGAAGATTTTTGTTTGACATAATGTTCATGACCTTCATCTAGGAAGCAATTATGATTTGTGATACAACACTTGAGTAATTTTTTGATAGACCTAAATGAGATGAAGAAATTCTGGGACACTAAGACTGCCCCATCCAGCTGAGTGAAAATCCTAAATATATATATTTAAATATAATTTCAGGATTTTTATTTTTTAATACTAAATAGGATAATTTTTATCCTAAATATGTTTAAAATAAAATCATATATATATATATATATATATATGAGAAGGGATCTAACAATAACTAATCATTTTCGTAGAAGATACTGTTGAATAATCTTTTAAGAACCCTTTTCCTTTATGAAAAGTTTACAGCGGGTACTCCTCAAAAAAAGTAGTCTTGGGAGCCTAGTTAACAGTGGAGAGGCAGTATTTCCCATCCAATGGCAGGTGTGGAAGCTAGTGGAAGTGATGAGAAAGGGCAGCGGTAGGGACCTCTACCACCTATTACCAGTTGGAGGAGGAGGCGAAGCAAAACTCCTTGAAGGAACTGTGGCTGGCGATCCATGGGTGACTCTATAATGTCACTCTCTTCATTGAGGAACACCCCGGCAGAGGAGACGTTCTGCTGCAACAAGCTGGTGCAGATGCAAGTGAAAGTTTTTAAGATGCAGGCCACTCCTGTCATGCCAGAGAAATGCTAAAACAGTACTATATTGGTGATGTTCATCTGAGGGATGTCAAACATGAAAACGGTAGCAAGGATCCTTCACAAAATGACACATACAAAAGTTTCTGGGCATAATGGATTTTCCGCATTATAGGCGCTATCCTTTTACGTTACCTGTGTCACTCCTGCACATCAGAAAGCAAATCCTCCTGATAGACCTTGCGGAAGTCCGGAAGGCACACCTACTTTGGAGTGAAAACTAGAGACTTGTTTTGGAGCTGCAGAAGTGCCCTCTCCTCGACTCCTGCAAGTTATATTCTTCCCCCTTGGAGCCAATAGAGTTGGCCAGACATCCATCTCAGATCTGGGATCACTGTCCTTCATCTCTCAGATTCTTGCTCCCAAAGCACCTGTTCACTGTTCTGTGTCAAACAACTGCTGGTGTTTCTTCTTTTCACTGGTTTCCATGAGTACCCTTTTATTTCAAAACTTTCTCTTCATAATTGCAGCTCATATGTTACAGTGACATTGCTCTTTGGTAAAAATGCCTGCTTTCAAATACTTTGAATGCACATTAGACATTCTTAACAGGGAAGCAGTCTACTGTTGAAACTTTTCCTTTTCCATTTTTCTTTTAAGTAATATTTTTAAAGAATTCTGATTTGGCATAGGTGTAGTGGCTCATGCCTGGTATCCTAGCCCTTTGGAAGGCCAAGCTGGGAGGACTGCTTAAAGCCAGAAGTTTGAGACCATCCTGAGTAACACAGGTAGGCCCCATCTATATATTTTTTTAATCTGATTTTTTTTATACTTATCATAAGGAATAGTAAAGGCATGCACCTATTACTTATCGCTGCCAGATGATTTTTGTTTCTTGTACATTTTGTTTCTTGTACATTTTTGTTTCTTGTACTATAAAGAGCTGTGTGGTCATCTCCTCCCCCTTGAGCTACAATAGAAGGTAGCTCTTCACGTCCCCTGAGTTGGGCCCCTTCCCAAGTGGTGCTGGGCAAAAAGATTACATTTCCCTTTTATATTTCAGAGGTGGAAAGAAACAAGGAAAGGAAGGGACGAATTGGGATGACAGAACCCTGCTGAATTCAGAGTAATTTTTCTTTAGAAAAATATTGAAAATCACTACTTCAGGGTAGGAGTTTATAGAAAGCACCAAAGCTTTCATTTTGGTTTGGCACCAGTTTCTAGACATCTGTTTCCTTCTCTTTTAAACTGTCTGTTATTGGTAAAATATAAATCTATAATTATGTCTGTAGAGCTTTACCAGGGATTTTCCCTGCTTTTTTGTTTCCTGATCAGCAAATTTTTGTTTCTCCATTTTCCAAAAGTAAGAGACTCCAACTTGGCCTTCGGTTTGCCCACCAGTAAAGTAACTTCCATATAAATGGTATTTGAATGTAAGAGTTCATGACAAGAGACTGTCTTTCATTTCATCCTCTATTTTACCTCCCTGGCTCCAATTTTTGGTTTTGTTCTGTTTTTCCATGAAAATAAAAAATAGTGGTAGATTTAAAAAAAGTTTGCATAAACATTATTTTGCACCTGGAAGAAATTGGAAATATGGCAGTTCCAAAGATAAACAAGCAATCATTGTATTCAAGAAGCTTATGAAGCAGATGACACCTTAACTGAATCTTTGGTTTCACTGCCTCAACAAGAACCCAGACTTAACGGAAGATACTAAGAAGTAGGGAAGTGTGCTTGAAAAACTAGCAGAACTTTACACTCTCAGGTCCACTGTCAGGAAGCTGAACACATTATCCTTTTTGACCTCAATAGCAGGCTGCATTTAAACATTTCCCTCTTATTCTTGTGTTGTTTGACCTATTCCTGGAGACCTCATTTCCAGCCACCCAGGAAAAGCCATCAAATTTATATATAATCCCAAAAGAAGAATGAATTTAGTAACACCTGATATGTTATTCTCAAAAGATGTATTCAAAAGAGCTTGTAGCCTCTTATTTGCTTTTCTTGTTCAGTCCAGAATGAAAGTACTAAATGCTAGTTAATTACTCTTCTGACTCAGAACCTAAAGAAGTTGTATGTATGTGTTTAGCTGAATATCAAAGCAAAAATAAAGAGAGAGAGAGGGGGTAAAAAGATTCAACTCAAGCTACAGAAGGTACAAAGATGAACCCAGCTAAGACATGGCGAGTTCTTCCCCTAAACAAGGGAGAATTTTTAAGTGTATCTGCCATAGTATAACAGGTTAAATATATAACATTAACTATTTGCTTCCAACTTTAAAATAATACAGATTTTTTTAAGGCCTAGATAAAATTATTGGTTCTTCACGGCTTTTTTTCACAGCCTCCTGAAATTGCAGTATTTTTCCAGTGCTGAAGGAACTCATAATTTAAAATGGCTGGTCCTGTCAAATTCAACTCGACAGACCCACTGGGAAAATAAAGTCTATATTTCATATAATATTTATAATACACATATTTCAGGCATTACAATTATAAAACCTACACTATTTTATTTAATATAAAACCAAATCTGAGCACATACACCTATCCAATATCCCATGTCATTAAACCCAGGTGACGCTATATAAAATGCACTCAAGTGCTTCAAGCCTTTGTAGGAATTAATGAAAAGGGAGGATCTCAGTGAGCTAAAGTAAATATGAACTGTAACTTAAATAGTTTGACTTGGTATATTTTACAGGTTATTTAAATTTCTTGAACCACTTCTCCAAAATAAATTGGTTTGTGCCCTTATAAGAGGAATCCCACGCAAAATATACATATGTATTAGTAAGTTAATAGTCATCCTATCCTATTATTGTGGCATTTAAATTTGTATTCTGATTGATTTTTTTATCTGCTGAAAATGTAAAATTAATATAATTCAAGATGATTCAAAGGAGTAAGTGAAGTGTGCTCTTACTGTTTTTTCAATTATTTTACAGTATGATCAGTATTTATTAAGTACACAGAGTAATGTACTAAAATAATACAAAATATATAACGTTTAGTTCAATTTAACTGAAGTCATCATCAAGTCAATTTAGATAAATCCAATTTTATATTCAATAGAGAACTCAAACCAAGATTAAGTCACAAATAAAACCAACTATTCCATAAATATTTTAAATATGAAGACTTGCTTTTGTCAAAAACATATTTAAATTAGAAACAGAAGTGTTATTAACATAAATATATTTTTTTAAGTTCAAAATAAGTCACTGGTGAAAGAAGAAATCATAATAGAAATTAGAAAACATTTGCTGCTGAACAATAAATATGAGGTATAAAAACAAAAATGTTATTGAATGCTTACATTAGAAAAGAATTAAAAATTAATAAGCCTAGCATCCATATCAAGATTTTAAGAAAATAAAAAACATGAAGAATTTAAGAAAATAAACTGGCCAAATTTTTAACAAATAAAGGATCAGAAAGCAGTATCCTAAAAAACAATGCAACAATAGAGAAGATTAAAAAGAAAACAAAGCAAAGAAAATGGTTCATTGGGATTTTTCTTCCAACCAAGGTAGGGTAATAAACTCATGAAAGTGCAAAAAAGAAAGAGAAGGGAAGAAGGAAGGAGGGCAGGAAACAGGTCATATTTAAAAAAAAAAATAAGGATTTGAAAGACACCAGACACACCATTGCCACAGCTTACTGACTTGAGAATGTTTTCAGACTGCAGCCCAGGGAAGGAGAGCCCAGGTAAAGCCCAGCAGTTTGTCTGACTTGAGGAGATAGAGTTGAGATTTTAGGAAGAATAGGAAACTAGAGTTCACAGGATATAGTACCAAAGAGAAGAGATACACACAGGAAACTTTGGACACCTGCAGAGGAGCCCCTTCAAGTATTCAGCATATCACTGATCAGCCTCTGTGTATGAGGAAACTACCTCAGGCCAAGGAAGGAAGCACCTACTCACAATTAAAGGTACTAGTGCCTGAGGCCCACATAGGGCCAGGAATAGCACCTGTATGTACCAACTAGACAGGATGACTCAAGATTCATAGGGCAGAGGGCAGTGCATTCAGAAGGGTCTTGTTCCAGTAATGGGAAATAATTATCTCTAGAAAAGCCACTTCTCCAGTCTGTCCTAAAAAATATACACAAGATTATAAAGAATTCACTTTTCTTCCCCAAGGAATTTAACTTCATTCCTGAACAAAGCTCAAGAAGACTTATAGGAATACAAAAATACCCAGCACCCAATAAGGTAAAATGCACTATGTCTTGTATCCAATCAAAGTTTACTTGGCATGTACAGTGGCAGACAAGCATTATCTATAATAAGGAGAATAATCAATAAATCAAAACCAACCCACAATTAACAAAGATGTTAGAATTAGCAGAAAAGAGCATTTAAGAAGTTACTATAATGGTATTCCTTGCATTAAAAAACTTAGAAACATCAAAGTTATAAAGACTCAAATCAAACTTTTAGAAGTAAAAACTGCAATGGCTGTAAGATAAAATGAGTAGAATAAGTAATAGATTAGACATTGCAAAAGTATAAGTTAGTAAAATTTAAGGCATAGTATAAGAACTATCCAATATGAAACACAGAGAGAAAAAATGAATAAAATGAAGACTATCAATGAGTCGTGAGACAACTTCAAATAACCTGATATACATATAGATGTAGTTCTCAAAGTAGAGGAGAGAGAGGGAAAAAAAATTGAAGACACAGTGGCTAAAAAATTTCCAAATTGATAAGAACTATACATCCACAGATATAAGAAGCTCAACAAACTCCAAGTACAAGTTTTCCTGAAGACAATAAAACACATAATATCCAATTCCTGACACTCATAATAAAGAGAAAAAGCTCAAAATTAGCCACATTATTGTACATAGGAAAAAAAGTAAGGATAATATCAGAATTGTCATAAAAAATAGTTCATGTGAAAATATAGCAGAAGACCATTTTAAGGTGCTCAAAGAAAAAAGAAAAAAATCCTGTCATCCTACAATTTTATAGTCAGTGAGCATATCTTTCAAAACTGAAGACAAAATAAAGACATTCTCAGACACAAGATACCTCAAAAGCTGAAAGACGTCTTAACCAGCAAAACAGCACTACAAATAGGCAGAAGAAAAATATACCAGATGGGAATGTGAAGCTACACAAGTTAACGAGAAGCACTAAGAAAGGTAATTATAAGGGTAAATATATAAGATTTTTTATTATTTAAATCCCTTTAAAAGATAATTAACTATTTAAATAAAAATAATACCATAGGGTGAAATTTATAAGTTATGAAAAAGTAAAATGTATGCCAACAATAGCATGTCATGGGGAGAAGTGCACCAATATAAGGTTCCTAAACTATATGTGAAGTGGTAGAATATCACATAAAAGTAGATTATAATAAGTTAAATATGCATACTATAAACTCCAAATCAACTGTCAAAACAACAAAACAGAGTTAATAAGCTAATGAAAGAAACAATTACTAAAATAGATCCAGCTAATTAAACAGAAAGCAGAAAAAAAGGAAAAAGGGAAAAAAGGAGACATAAGACAAATACAAAAAAAACTGGAAAATAATTTAAAAGTAATCATAAAATAACCTAAAACAAACTCTGAAAATAAGCCAATTAAAAATGAGAATTCTTAGATTGAATACTTAGACCTCATTAGATGTTGACCACAGAAAATTCACTTCCCTTATAAATACAGTATACTAGTAGGTTAAAATAACAGAAAAAGACACGCCATGTTAACACATACAAAAGTAAATCTGAAGTGACTATATTAAATTATATTTCAAATCAATAAATATAACAAAAATTATAAAGAAGATAATTTCATATTAATAAAAAAACTAATTCATCATAAAGGACATAGCACTTCCACAGCTTTATACTCCTTGTATCAGAGCTTCAAAATACATGAAACAAAAAACAAAACCCAATAGACACAAGAAAAGAGAGCCCAAGCCACGATTATAGTCATTATTCAATACCCTGTCTCAATAAATAATCTAATAAGTAGACAGAAAATTTATAGGGATATAGAAGATTTGAATAATCAACTTGACATTTATAGAATACTACTTCAAAAAAGCAGAATATTATTTTCTGAAAAAATACAGAATATTTACCATGATAGACTACATTCTGGGTGATAAAACAGTCTTAAATAGTTCCAAAACAATACAGGTAATAAAATATGTTCTCTAACCATAATTAAATTAAAATTAGAAATAAGTAACAGAAAGGTATCCAGAAATTCTGGAAATATTCTAAAATTTAAAAAAATTCTAAATAACAAATAAGTCAAAGAAGAAAAGGAAAATTAGGGAATATTTTAAACTGAAAATAAAAACAAAACATATTAGAATTTGCAAAATGCTATTGAAACCATACTTGAGGAGAAATTTATAGCATTAAATGTCCATGTTAGAAAAAACAAAAGGTCTCAAATTAATGATAACAGGCTATATTTTAAAAGTACAAACAGAAAAACTATTAAAACCAAAAGAGGTAAAAAACGAAATTAAAATAAAACCCTTTAGGTCACAAATAAGTAAAACATAAAACTGAAACATAATTTTTTAAAAAATTAGTTAAAACAAAAGTTCAAAAATATATTAGTTTCAAATAGCTAGAAAAAGGATATTGAACATACCCAACATGAAGAAATGATAAATATTAAGCTGACTGACATGCTAATTACCATGACCTGATCACTATGCATTATGCATAGAGAAGCATCACTTTGTTTCCATAAATACGTACAATTATTTGTCAATATAAAAAAGAAAAATTTTAAAAATCAATGAAACCAAAAGTTTATAATTTGACAACAGTCAAATTGATAAACCTCTCGACAGACCATTCAGGAAAGAAAGACAGACTTCAGTTACCAATATCTGGAATGAGAGTTGTGACATCACTACAGATTTTACAGATATTGAAATAAATATAAGAAAATATGCCTAAGATTATGCCATTAAATTTGACAATGTATATGAAATGGTACTTTGTAAAATCAAGCTACTAAAACTCACTCATGAATAAATTAAATGAATATACACAGACATATTTAAATTTATACCTATAAATCACATACATAATTATAAACAAAACATTAAATATGCATAGAATTGAATTTGTAGCTAAAAGCCTTTCTATGAAAAAAACTCCAGACACAAATGGATTCACTGGTCAATTTCACCAAACACTTTAGGAAGTAGTAGTACCAATTCTAAACAAATTCTTTAGAAAACTGAAGAGAGCAAATTACTTGCTAGTTAGGTCTTGACCTCATCGTTATGCTGACATCAAATGCAGACAAACACATGACTACAAGTCTATATACCTCATGTAAAGAGTTGAAACAAAATTTAATTGAGCCCAATAATTTATAACAAGAATAATACATCATAACCAAGAGTGGTCACCCCAGGAATGCAAACTAGGATTAAGATTTGAGAATAAGTTAACATAAACTCCATTTTAAAAGTGTTAAGAAAGAGAATAAAAGCAGGAAATATTAAAAAAAATTTGCAAATTCAACATCCATTCCATTTCTGATTTTAAAATTTCAGCCAAGAAGAAATGATCAAACTAATAAAGGGCATCTATGAAAAACATTTACAAGTAATATCTAACCATAAAATATCTCATCTAACCATAAAAAACTGCTTGCTCCTAAGATCAACAACACCAGTGTGGTATTTTCCAGTGTCTTTTCTATTCAACGTTATGTTGGAGGGTTCCAGGAAAAACAATGATGGAGGGAAATAAAGTTGTCTAGATTGAAAATAAGTAAAACCACCTTTACTTACAGACTACATGAACCTCTTACAGAAAAGTTGGTAGCTTTACAAAAAAGCTACCAGAACTTATATGTGAATTTTTCAGTTTCAGGATATTAAATTAATTACAAACATCAATTGTATTTCTATATTCTGACGAAGTACAATTAAAAATAGTAACTTAAAACTAACATCAGTACATACAGCAATAAGTCTGTAACAAATGAATTTAACTGTATTAAAAATGTAAGACATATGTGTTGAAAAGGCTGAGTGTATGATTGCTGAGAAATGCTGACGGTATGATAAAATATATAGTTTGCTAAGAACAGAATCAAGGAAAACCTAGCTGCACCCCTCTACTGGAAAACTACTTGCGGCATTCTAAAGCAGCAAAACAGTATTGCATGTCATACACTGGTTAAAACAATTCTTTAAGGACGGATATGTGACCCTGCCCTCGTGGAGAATACTTTCTGGTTTGTCCTTGGTCAGTGGTAAGCAGGCACCAGCTGCCTACCTAGTTTAGCTTGGTTGTATGAGAAAAGACAGAACACCTGCTGTTAATAATAATCACCTGTTCAGAGAGTATAAATACATGGGTCAGAGTCTGCTTGAGGCCTTTAGCCCAGAATGCTGTCAACCCTTGAGGCTCTCAGCTTGGACAGCTGTTGGCACCCTGGATAGTCCCACTTTGTTAGTTAATAGTATTGTACAAATATTATTTTAGTTATGAAAGTACATCATGATTATGTAAGATGTTAATATTCAGAAAGCAGGATAAAGGACATATGGAAGTCTGGACGCAAAATTTGGGATCAGTTTGTGAAGGTTTTATTTCTTCATTACTTTTTTTAAAGATGAGCTAACAATGGCATTTTCTCTCCTGGAAGCAACAGGAGAAGGAAGTTTCAGTAGGGAGATGTGATGATTGCTTTGCTGTTATTTCTACTTTGCTAATATAGTGAAATTAATCATAAAATAAAACTATTACTGAGAATTTACTCTGTATTCAATTATGATCAGTTGTCAGTTAAAGTGGTATAGATGAACATAAAGTTAATATTAATGAGAACACAAAAAAGAACAATCTGTTATCTGGTCTTCAATGTGGGTATTTTTGATTTTGGTACACAAGGATTACAAGTTTCCCAGAAATTATAACACATAATGCTGGAAATTTAGAGCTCCATTTCAAATATCTTCACCAAAAAGCTGAGTCCTAAAGTGGTGAAGGTTACAGCTTCAAGATGAGCAGAGGCTAAAAACCAGTTGTACAGTATGCTCTTTCATCTTCAGCACCTGGCAATCAGGCACTGATGAACACTTAGCTGCTGTCTCAGTTCATTTTCTGCTGCTATAACAGAATACCACAGATTGCTTAATTCATTTAAGGAGAGAGAGAGAAAGAGAGAGGTTTGGTTTATGTCTGGGATTTCAAAGAGTACAGCACTGGTATCTGTCAAGGGCCTCTGTGATGCTTTATAACATTGCAGAAGAGCAAGCAAGCATGTGAGACAGAGAGAACGACGTCTGTATCTATTCTTTTATCAGGAGCCCACTTTCATCATCACTAAACCACTCCTGTAATAAGTAACCCACTCCAGTGATAGCAAGTCTGCTCTCAGGAAGCGATCACCTTTGAAAGGCCACACCTCCCAATGTTGTTACATTCATAATTAGATTTAAACTTGAGGGGACATCCAAAACATCAGCACCTGTCTTTCATGCTGACATTCTAGAATGCTGGAGAAGACAGACTTGGAACCAGTGTTTAGGGGTCCACCAAAATGGGTACAGAGGGACGAGACATACTATCTTCACAGTTGCTTCTTTTGGTCTCTGGAAACAAAGTGACATGATATTCTTACTGCTGATTTGTATTTGATGAGATGTTCTACTTAGTATATATCTACAGTGTGCATCAGTTGTTTTTCTCTGCTTAGCACACTTCGTCTCTTTAATTTTTTTGCTTGTTTTATCAATTTGTAATTCACACATATAATTATATACAGTTATAGAGTGATTATTTGATACGTGTATGCAATGTGTAATGATCAAATCAGGGTAATTAGCATATCTATCACCTCAAATATTTATCATTTGTGTTGGGAACACTCAAAATGTGCTCTTCTAGCTATCTGAAAATATAAAATAAATTTTTGTTAATTGTAGTCATTCTATAATGCTATAGAACATTGGAATTATTCTCTCCTACCTAGCTGCAATTTGTGTTCATTAGTCAAACTTCACTAACCTCACCTCACCCCTACTTTTTCCTACTTTTGGTACTATTCTTTTTTTTTTTTATTGTATTTTAGGTTTTGGGGTACATGTGAAGAACATACAAGATTGTTGCATAGGTACACACATGGCAGTGTGATTTGCTGCTTTCCTCCCCTTCACCTATATCTGACATTTCTTCCCATGCTATCTCTCCCCACCTCCCCACCTCCCACTGTCCCTCCCCTATTTCCCCCCCAACAGATTTCACTTCCATGAAATAAAACTTTTTAGCTTCCACATATACATTAAAAACATGTGGTATTTATCTTTGTGTGCCTGGCTTATTTCACGGAATATAATGACTTCCAGTTTCATCCATGTTGCAGGAAATGACAGGATTTCATTCTATTTCATGGCTGAACATTTCAATGTGTGTATATATCATATTTTATTTATCCATCTATCTGTTGACGGACACTCAGGTTGATTCCATATCTTGGTATTGTGAACAGTATTATACTAAACATTGGAGTGCAGATATTTCTTTGACAAATGTTTCCTTTAAAAATATACCCAATAGTGCAACTGTATCATATGGTAGTTCTATTTTTAGTTTCTTGAAGAATCTTCATACTCTTCAATAACAGCCACAGTAATTTACAATCCCACAGTGTGTAAGATTTCTATTTTTCCCACAGTCCCATCAACATTTGTTATTTTTTATTTTTTGGTAATAGCCATTTTACATCTGGTGAGATAGTCTCATTGTGGTTTTGATTTGCAATTCCCTAGTGATTAGGAATGCTGAACATTTTTTCCCTGTATTTGTTGGCCACAGTATGTCTTCTGTTGAGAACTGTCTATTCACACCCCTTCCTCATTTAAAAAATACATTACATGCATTTTGATGGTGAGTGGTTTGAGTTCCTTCTTTATTTTGGATATTAATGCCTTGTCAAATGGATAGTGTAAAAGTATATTCTCCCATTTTGTGGGTTGTTTCTTCACTCTGTTGATTGTTTCCTTTGCTGTGAAGGAGCATTTTTGTTTGATATAATCCCATGTGTCCATTTTTGAATTTGTTGCCTGTGCCTTTGAGGTCCTCTCCATAACATTCTTGGCCAGACCAATATCCTGAAGCATTTCTCTTATGTTTTCTTCAATTAATTTTATAGTTTGAGGTCTTATATTTAAGTTTTTAGTTCATTTTGAGGTGTCTTTTATATATAGTGGGAGATATGGGTATGTTTTATTTTTCTGCATATGGATATCCAGTTTCTCCAGCATCATTTGTTGAAGAGGTTGCCCTTTCACCAATGTATATTAGTTCATTTACAAACTGCTGTAAAGAAATGCCTGAGACTGGGTACTTTATAAAGGAAAGAGGTTTAATTGACTCACAGTTCCACATGGCTGAGGAGGCCTCAGGAAAGTTACAGTCATAGCAGAAGGTGAAGGAGAAGCCAGTACCTTCTTCACAAGATGGAAAGAGGTGGGTGGAAACTGCCACTTTTAAAACCATCAGATCTCATGAGAACTCCTTCACCATCACAAGAACAGCATAAGTAAACCACTCTCATGATCCAATCACTTCCCACCAGGTGCTTCCCTCAACATGTGGTGATTACAATTCCGGATAAGATTTGGGTGGGGACACAGAGCCAAAGCATTTTATTATGCTCCTGGCCCCACTTTTCACATTTCAAAACCAATCATGCCTTCTCCAACAGTCCCTCAAAGTCTTAACTCATACTAGCATTAACGCAAAGTCCAAGTCTGAAGTCTCATCTGACGCAAGTTCCTTCCAACTATGAGCTTCTAAAATCAAAAGCAAGTTACTTCCTTCCAAGATATAATGGGTATATAGACATTGGGTAAATGTTACAAATGGGAGAAATTAGCCAAAACAAATGGACTACAGGCCGTATGCAAGTCCAAAACCTGGTCAGGCAGTCATTAAATCTTAAAGCTCCAAAATCTCCTTTGACACCATGTCTCATGTCCAGAGCATGCCAATGCAAGGGGTGGCCTCCCATGACCTTGGCAGCTCTGTCCTTGTCCTCTGCAGGGTATAGGCTCCATGGCTGATTTCATGAGCTGCTGTTGAGGACTTGAGGTTTTTCCAAGCACATGGTGCAAGCTGTCAGTGTATCTACCATTCTAGAGGCTGAAGGATGGTGACCCTTTTCTCATAGCTCCACTAGGCAGTGCCCCAGTGGGGACTCTGTGGGTGCTCCAACCCTACATTTTCCCTCTGCTATTGCTCTAGTAGAGTTTCTCCATGAGGATTTCACCCCTGGAGCGCAGACTTCTGCATGGACATCCAGGCATTTCCATACTTCCTCTGATACCTAGGTAGAGGTTCCAAAATCTCAACTCTTATCTTCTGTAGACCCACAGGCCCAACAACACATGGGGCCACCAAAGTTTGGAGCTTTCACCCTCTGAAGCAACAGTCTGAATTGTACCTTAGCCCCTTTTAGCCATAGCTGGAGCTAGAGCAGCTGGAACACAGGGCAGCAAGTCTCAAAGCTGCCCAGAGCAGCAAGGCCTTGGGCCCAGCCCATGAAATCATTTTTTCCTCCTAGGCCTCCAGGTGTGTAATGGGAGGGCCTGCCATGAAGGTCTCTTACATACCCTGGAGATATATTTCATACTGTCTTGCTTACCTACATTCAGCTCCTCAATACATATACAAATTTCTGTAGGAGGCTTGAATTCCTCCCCAGAAAATGCTTTTCTACCACATGGTCAGGCTGCAAATTTTTCAAACTTTTATACTCTGCTTCCCTTTTAAGTATCAGTTCTAATTTTAGACCATTTTTCTTCATGCAAATGAGCTTAGGCTTTTAGGAACAACCAGGTCACCTATTGAATGCTTTGCTGCTTAGATATTTCTTCCACCAGATACCCTAAATCATCTCTCTCAAGTTCAGAGTTTTATAGATCTCTAGGGCAGAGGCAAAATGCCACCAGTTTCTTTGCTAAAGTATAGCAAGAGTGATCTTTACTCTGGTTTTCAATAAGTTCCTCATCTCTATCTGAGACAATCTCTGCCTGGACTTCGTTGTCCATATCACTATCAGCATTTTGGTCAAAACCATTCAACAAGTCTCTAGGAAGTTCCAAACTTTCCTACATCTTTCTGTCTTTTTCTGAGCTCTCCAAACTGTTTCAACCTCTGCCTGTTACTCAGTTCCACATTTTCAGGTTATCTTTGTAGCAGTACCACACTCTGCTGGTACCAATTCTCTGTATTAGTCAATTCTCACACCGCCATAAAGATACTACCTGAGACCATGTAACTTATTTAAAAAAACCAAAACAAAAAACAAAAAACAAAACGAGGTCTAATTGACTCACAGTTCCACTTGGCTGGCAAGGCCTCAGGAAACTTAGGGTAGAAGGCAAAGGAAGAGCAAGCACCTTCTTCACAAGATAGAGGTGGGGGGTGGGGGGGGTGGAAACCACCACTTTTAAACCATCAGATCTCATGAGAACTCCTTAACTATCAAAAGAACAGCATGGGAAACCTAACTCCATGATCCAATCACCTCCTACCAGGTCCCTCACTCGACATGTGAGGATTACAATTTGAGATGACATGAGATTTGGGTGGCTACACAGAGCCAAACCATATCATATATTTTGGGGGCATTTGTTGAAAATCTGCAAAATCATTTGGTATATGAGAATTTATTTCTGTGTTCTCTATTCTATTCCACTCATCTATGTCTCTGTTTCTATGCCAGCACTATGCTGTTTTGGTTACCATAGCTGTGTAGCATGTTTTAAAGTATGGTAGTGTGATGCCTCTAGTTTTGTCCTTTTTGCTCAGAATTGCTTTAACTATTCAAGATCCTTTATGGTTCTAAACAAATTTTCTAACTGTTGTTTCTATTTCTGGGAAGAGAGTCACTGGTATTTTAGGAGTGATTACATTCAATTTATAGATCACTTTTGGTAGTATGCTTATTTTCACAATTTATTTTTTTTGAGACTTAGTCTCACTCTGTCACCTACCTAGAGTGCAGTGGCATGATCTCAGTTCATTGCAACCTCTGACTCCCCAGTTCAAGCAATTCTGTCTCAGCCTCCCAGGTAGCTAGAATTACAGGTACACGCCACCACGCCATGTGTCTTGGGATTAACATTTTTGAATTTAATCCATTTGAAAACCTTCAAGCTTTCTTGATCTCTCCCCAGACTTGTGAACTTTGCAGCTATTATTTCATTTTTTTTTATACTTTTTTTCTCTTATTCGCCTTCAAAAAAATCCTGTAATACCAAAATTATTTCACTTAATAGTGATCCATAAGTTTTGTTGGCTTACTTCACTTTTTTTTTCCTCTGCGTAAATTCAAATGACCTATTTTCAAATTCAGAAATACTTTCTTCTGCTTGATCCATCCTGCTGTTGAAGCTCTCTATTTTACTTTTATTTTATTCATTGAATTCTTCAGCTGTAGGATTTCTATTTGTTTCTTTGTTATAATTTCTATGTCTTTGAGTTTATTCTTACTGTGAACTGTTTTCTTGATATTATTGAATTGCCTGTCTGTATTTTATCTTGTTGAATTTCCTTAAGATTATTTTGAAATTATTTTCTGGCACTTTGTTATTTTTTTCACCAGGGTCTGTTACTAGAGGGTTATTATATTCCTTTTGTGGTATCATATTTTCTTGCTTTTTTGTGTTTCTCATGTCCCTGCTGTGATGTCTGCGCATCTTGTAGAACAATTGCCTCTTTTAAATTTTCCAGCGTGAATTTCACAAAGACTTTCACCTGCAGTTGAGTCTTTGCTGTTGGGCAGGGTGTACTCTGTTTTTCAGTAGATACAGTGATACAGTCTACATGCAGCTTCTTTAGCTACATTTAACGCCAGCAGTAACTGTTGGTACCTCAGTGGTCTGGGGTTTAGAAGTTTGTGGCAGCAGCAGTGGTGGCACAAGTTGTTAATTTTCTGTGTCAACTTCAGAAGAGGCTTTGAGGTTCTATTCTTGTGGGAACATAATGGGGAGATTTAGCTGAGTGCATCCCTCCTGGTGTCAGGTCTGACATGGCCTAAAGACAACTTCAGCCATGCTGGGTTCCAGGTTCAGGTGTCTGAAGTGGCTATGGGGCTGGCGTCCTTATCTCAGGGTCTCACAAACCTATTGTGGCACCTTGTGTGTTGGGCCACAGTTTTGCTCTCTATGGCAGGATTGGATAGAAGGTTCCCACAGAGCCAGAATCTGTGACTGAAGCACTCCCTAGCAGCTTGTGCCTGGAGGGCTTGTAGCTGTTGCTCTACCACTAGTCTAGCGGAAGGGCACAGCACTGACCAGGCTCTTGGGAAGAAGATGTGCTCTGAGGCTATGGGCCTGGTGAGCAGATTATGGTTGTAAATTTGGGAACTGCCAATAGGGTTCAGTAGCAACTTCATTCCCAGGGCATGAGCCATCACGTATTAGTGACTCTAGTCCCTGGGATGGTGGGGCCCAGCAGTGTTCCAGACTCAGTGAGGCCAGGTGTTGTGGCATAAAGTACCCCAGAATGGTAAAGCACAGCTATCATTCGAGCTGCGGGAACATAGCCCAACATAGGGAACACCATAGCAACGACTCCACTTCCCCAGGAGGTGGGTATCTTCCCAGCTCCAGGGAAGCAGCTACTAGAGTTATTTGGCTTGCAGGGTGAGGTGTCTCAGTTTAGCCACTGCTCTGTCTCCCTAGAATACACAGTAATATATCATCTCAGCCCTGGGATGCACAGCTGCTCAGCTCAGCCAGAGCACCAATTCCCCAGGAGGCATTGTGACATTTTGGCTCAGGCCTAGGGAAGGCATGACTATTCTGGGTGGTCCTTTCCTGATTCACTGGGATGCAGGACACTACTTTGTCTCAGGCACTAGGAAGGCATGACTGCTCTGAGCTACCAAGTTACTACTTGTCCAGGAGGCAGGGTGACAACTGAGTTCTAGCCTGAGGAGAAAGAGGGATAGGTAAAGCAGCTTCATCTCCTCTTGGCCCCATAGGGAAGGGTGTAATAACTGCCCACAGCCGGGCTTGGGATGATTCCATGGTGACTTATCTTCAGGGATGAACGGGAGTCATGGCTACTCACCCCCAGAGCAAGACACCCTCCAGCCATAGCTCCTATTCTGAGATGGTGTAGTGCCATCGTTGTGCAGGCTACAGAGGGTGGGACACAGTGTCAGCTCCTTTTCTGGGGGAAACATAGCTGTGTGGACTCCAGGAAGCTCCTTCATCTGAGCTTAGTGTCTGCGAGGACTGTAGCGTACCCCACTGATGGTGTACAAGGTGCTCAAGGGGGCTACAGGGATCCCCTTCCTTACCTCTTCTCCATAAGGATAAGCTCCTCCTGGGTTCCAGTTGTTCCCAGCTGGGGATGGGGTGGAGAAGGTCCATGTTTCTTTACATTCTCTATGTGGCCACCCTCAGCTTCTGTGCTCACCAGGGTTTCTGCCACTTCTCTAATGCACTCTAGTGTTCTCTCTCAGTTACTTCCACCAAAATGTATTTGTTTACTTTATGTCTGGCTATCTGTGAGGGGGACAAGTGCTAGGGGCATCTACTGAGCCGTCTTCACACTTCATCTCTTTGGTAATAATGATTCTCCTTTCCCTCCTTTAGGGGACTGCATCTCATTCACTCTGAATTTCTAACCGGGCTACTGGTCACAGTACCCTATCCCTCCTTGTCTGGCTTTTATTAGGCCAGAGAAAGCAAGCACTCTACCTCCCTTGAGAGCTACACTTCATGACAGACAAGAATTCTTCCCAGGACTTTTCTGGAATAGAGTTGAAAGGATGGCTCTCTTTTTCCCTGCATCACGACGGATACGTATATGATGTCATTCCTGCTGGTGGCCATGTCTCCCAGCATGTGGAGCAGTCTAAGAGAAGGAAGCCAAGATGAGAGGAAGAGAGAAGGCAGTCAGGGAGAAGCATGGTGACTGTCATAGCTTGGGTTCCCCCAGGGGCAGACCCCAAGACAGGCATGCCAGGGTAACTAGTTAATCTAGAAAGAAATCCCAGGAGGAGAATGTGGCAGTGAAACATGGAAGAAAAAAAAAAAGCCAATAAAGCGTGAGTTACAAACCAGTTACTGCTATGAATAATGCACAACTCAGAATGCTTTTTTTTACAATTTACAGTGGCAAAATAAATGACTTTTGGACTGACCTGCATGTGCTGGCATTTGGAGAGCAGCATCTCCATGGCTATGAGGGAAACCAAATCTTAAACTTATAAAGGATGGAATCAGAACAGGAGGGCTCAGCTACTGGAGTCTAACATTCAATGGCCACAGACAGAGAATTTGTCTATCAATACAACAGAGAATTTGTGTCCTGGCCCCGAGAACGTGACTCACTGAGCTTATGAGTCCTCATACTTCCCTTGGCCACCACAGGATGGGCAGAGCCCCATTTCTTCTCTCAAACTGCTTATATTATTTATCCGGTGGACTTGTATTAATTCTTTCTTTCTCACTCACAAGCTCTTTCAGTCTCCTTTTCTCTCATTCTAATAGGTCTCAGGCTTTGGGGGTTATGGTGTATCTAGCACTGTTTTAAGTACTTAATATGGATGATTTTAGTTATGTAGTCTTCCATACAGATTAGTTAGTAAGCATTCCAAGCTTATCATTCAGGTACTACTGATACCGTCCTCTTATGAAAAATGAAATTCTTACACAAGAGTATGCTATAGCATCCAGTATGTGCTGAGGTATTGATTAGTACTCACAATTTTGAAAGTATTTTCATATGTATCAACAGCACTCCTTATCAACTTTTTCTCCACAATTACTCTGCTTTTACTTTTTATTTCATATAGTTTTTCCTTTTCTCCCAAAGGCCCCCTGTGCTGCCTCTTTTTCTGCCTTTGACATGTCCCATTTTACATGAAGTACCTTGAAAAGAGCACTCATTTTAGATTCTAAAGAGACTCAGGTTTGAAACAGATCTATTTTGTCAAGAGCCATTTAAACTAAGGCAAGTGGCTTAAACGTGAGCCTTTATTCCATCTCTAAGTTGCAGCGGATGCTCTGCAGAATCTACTGCATACATCAAATAAAATCACAAATGTGGAACTTCTCTGTGAACTGGCAATTTCTATGTGGAATAGTTATTTTGGAAGTGGAGGAATGGCATATGTGGAGGTACAGGTGGGGTGGAAGTAGTGATATAAGATGGCACTTGGATGGTGCCATTCCATGCTTTGGACAGTTCCCAAAACAACTTGTGGAATAAGATAGAGTCTGCAAGCCAAAAAGGGATTTACAATTGCTGAGGTTTTGAAAGGAATCCGCTAAAGTGTTTTTAGAAAACTGTTGACTAAGTAGTTTATCAATCCTCGTGTTCAACCTGCGCACGTTTCACGCTCTACAGCATCTCAGAAAATGCTTTAGTTAATTACTCACTAATTATAACATCATTGAATGGCTACACTGAGGCAACCATATAATTATGGAGCAAAAAGCTCTGAGCAATTACAAGCCTGAACATATTGGTTGATTACAATAAATCCCCAGCTCATTGTTGATATTTGTCACCTGCTTAATGTTTCTAATCTCTGGATGCATGTGATAAACCATGTGCAACACAGGAAGCAGGGTCTTTGCAGAGAAAGCCCAATTTAAGAAAGAGGTAAGAACACATATTGAATTTACTCCTGAATTGGATGATGTATTCATTTTTATTTGTCTAACCAACACATGGTTTCACGTAACTTCTCTAGTGGTCCTTACCTTCCAGTGTCTCCAAGAGGTGAGACAATCATTACGTGCACTACATACCTGGGTTAGCATTGATAGAGATGGGTATGGAATGTTATGAAAGCCTAGTAAAATCAATGACTGAGCCAAACACTGGAGAAGATCCCAGAAAGTCTCTGCAGAGGAAATGTTATTGAGGTCTAGTTCTGAATGATTAAAACATTGCCAACTATATAACAGAGAATGAGACTCTCTGAAAACAAAAGATTTTCCTAAAGGATGTTACTAAATCAGCAAAAAAACACATGAAGAAAAATTATCTTTTGCTGCATCCCTTAAAAGTAATACTTTAACTTCAATTAAGCAGAAGCAACAACAGTTATAAATGGAAGATATTTCATATGAGAAAACCACTATGAAAACCTCTTTTAAAATGGGTTGATTCTCTGTAGTACACCCAGTCCTCTGTGTTTCTAGAATTGTACCTAAGATCTTCTCCTGGCAAATTCTATAATTTTCTTTCTTGCAACCACAAAGTCAACTTGAATCAATCTGGGAAAATGTGTAAAAGGTAATGAGGTAATTATAGAAAAGTTACTTCACATTCTCACATTGCCTTTAGGCCAGGATTGTTCTTAGTCCTCTATACTTCCACTTCACTCTAAAGCTTCTGAAAGTGCCTCAGGTATTTCACCCTAATCATTTTCTTAGAGAGAAGTTGTAAATATTTCAAAACATTGGATTGACATTTTCAGTATATGGCATATGGATTTCTCTGTTGTTTTTAAATCCTGTAGGCCAAAATCAAACATTTTGCTACTATGTAATTAATATTTACCTTTAATACCTGAGTGGCTTGATCATTTCACTGAGAAAACGGAAAACTAGTAATTGAGTTTATTACATAAGCACAGAAATGTGTAAGCAGATTTTTTGCATAGAATTGTTTTCTTCTCAGCAAAATATATTGAACATGTGGCAAACAAAGTGATAATTTCTTTTGAGACACTGTGACAACAGTTATGCACTGTGCTTTGCACACAGTGACATTTAATAAGTGTGTGTTGACTGATTTTGAAATTTGAGATATTACCTTGACAGAATTTTGTCTATGCTTGTAAGGGATTAGATTGGGGACGAGAAAGGCAAAATACTATCTGAGAACTCTGCACAAAGTCAAAGAAGGGCTTTTTTTTTTTAAAAAAAGAGCATTCATTTTATCATAGCTTTTCTCTGCATGGCATTGGAGAGTCAGAACTCTCTCCTAAACTCTTGCCCAATTCAGTTGCCCAAGTGACTAATGAAGAGTCAATGCTCTTAGAAGAGGAAATAGAAGTAATCAGTTGAAACTTCCAAATAATTTGCTACTTAGATACTGTGAAGAAGTAAACAGTTTCATTAAGTATTATTCTATTGTGTTAGAAAAATATCTTGCAGATGTTTATAAAGAAATGTCAATTCCACACAAATTAGAAGTTAGGATCAAGAGTCTATCATGGTTTCATCACAATCTAGACCTCATTAGCACCATCTATGTCAACATTGCGTCTAGTACACTCTACTGAAGACTTTAGGCGTAAGATTTCTTCAACACATTCTTTTTTTATTTCAACTTTGTACATTTAGTGTCCCAATTTTACCAACTTAAATCATTATACTTTTACTATATATATAATAAATAATATAATCATAATACTTATGCATACAAGTATATTTATTTAAAAATTGGTAAGCAATGTCCTGCCTAGTATATCATTTTAAAAATTAGTAAACAATGATGTCCTGCCTATATCATTAACAAACAGCACAGAATAACATATTCCATGCTTATGCTAAAAACTGAATGTTTACTGTGTTTAGTCAAGATAATCACTAAGAGACTCAGTTTCCCATTTACAAAATGAGAATGGAGATACTTATCCAGGATTGTGACAACATGCAAAGGACATAATGGCTCAGAAGCAACTTTTTGGATGATAAAGCTGCCCACACAGTCAAGGAATTGTCATCATTATGAAAGAGCTTCAGTGAGTACAGAAGAGATATGTGTCACTACTTCATATTTGAGCCTTGCAAAATAGCTAAAACAATGACCAAATTTTATCACAGGAGATATTTAAGTCAAAAGTGACAAACCATTTGTTACTTTCCTCAGTGTGGTGCAAACTCCAGGCCAGCACACTTGGCCATGTAGAGTCTCCAACTAAAGCTACGACATCTTTTTTCCAAAGAGTATTGCACTAAAACATTACGTGATTTAATCATTGAGTCCTTGGGCACAAAGCCATGGAGTACATGAATCTCTTTCCAAGCCAAACTGACTGGAAAAGAAGGTACTAGGTAGATATAATAATAAATTGATAACGTATATTCTAGCTTCTGCGTAAGTATGAAGAGTGTTCAGTGTCTATGATCCAGCACTGGAATTCTCATTTTTTTAAAACCTGCATATTACAAAATATTGTCACATTCTTATGTTATATGCTTCTAGTGAACAGAATAGCCCAGGGAATAGAAAATTTGAAGAAATGTGAAAAGAAAAAAATTATTTTCTGTGTTCAAGAAGGAAACTCTTTTGGATCAGGAGGTACCACTGGTCCTAATGGTTTAATTTTAAAGATGATTCTATGAATATCTGCAGGATTTCTAGAATATAAATTGAGACAAGGACAGATCTGAAGGATCATCCCGCATATGTATTTGTGTCTTAATCATATGACATTCTGTTGCCTGAAACTTGATTTATAATTGAACAAATAAAACTTGGTTTATTATTGAACCTACTGTTAGGTCAAGGTGATTCATTCTGAAATATTCTGAAAGATATTTTTGGGGAAATTTGTTCTTCCTTAAGTCCTTGAACTCATATCCTTTCAAGAGGAATCCCAAAAGACACTGGGATTTTTAAAATTCTGTATTTAGAGAATTACTATAATGCAAAATGAATATTGATTAAAAATAGATCACCTTTTCCCATTTCAGAAGAGGAAAGCATGAAAAGATTAGCAGACTGGCTGTGGGAAGAAACTGGCATCAAAAAAATAGGGCACTGGCTTTGCTTAATGCAGGGGTCTCTTTTGGTTCTGCTGAAGGAAGCCATATCTGATCACCTGATATCATAGCATCTTAACTAACAAAGGGAACATGAAGTCCACATTCCTTAAAATATTCAAGAATATACTATTCTTGAAATACTCTTCTTGAATATTTCAAGAAAAGGTATAATATACTATTTATAGCCTTTCCTCGTGAGCTTTGGAGTGTTGGATCTGAAGTTCCTGAGTGATTCCTACTTTTATGAGGTGTTTTGACAAGAGGACTATTTAAGTCATAACAGATGACTCCAACCACCCTGGCCCTTTGCTTTCAAAACCAAATTTAAGTTGTCAGTTGGTTTGCATGCAAAAATATACAGGCTTACCTTCAGCCACAGGGAATAATATAATACCAAGTCCAAAACATAAGAACTGAGGCTTGAAGAACTGTGAGATTTAGATATGCACACATATCCTCTCATTACAATGCCAGAAATTGTGACGGAGTTTTCAGTGTTAATGTGGCATTTGCCAAAAATGTAACATCACGTGAAAATTAATTCTCCAGGGACTTTTTAAAAATTATGGCTCAAATTATTGGCCAACATGACTGGTAAATGTCTATACTGCCATGTGCGATCTTTTACTCCGTATATGCATAGTTTTAAAATACATATTCCTGTTTACCTAAATTGTTTTCTACTCCTTTGGAAACTTAGAGCATATGAGCCGAAGATGGCACACAAAGCAGTCTTCATGAGGATCAGATACATATGTCCTGGCTGTGCTGCAAACCAGGTCTGTGAGTAATAACTGTTCCATTCTCTACTTCCTGTTTGGTAATGTGTGGCTAGTATGTCCTTCATTAATGTTTTCAGGCAGCCACGAGCATTTAATCACACTACTTCCTTTTCCCAAGTAGGCATCAACACCATCGGCCCCTGCCTATGTTTCCTCAAACCTATAGCAGGTACACTTGCCTGCATCAATGTACTCAACACACAAGGATTCATAGTGGTGATTCGTGGCTTGTTGGCAATAACAGGATGAATAAACCATGGCCATGACCCACATGGGCTTGAGTTTAAAAGATGAATGGGCCAAGTGGCCAATGAATGTATTATGCAAAACAGGTTGGTTCACTTCTTTTATGAGAGATTAAGAACAGTGTGTTCCTTCAGAAAAGAAAGGAAGTAGTAGGGGTGAGGTAGATGGGAGGGTAATGTGAAGAACACTTAGGGGCAGGGCGCGGTGGCTCATACCTGTAATCTCAGCACCGTGGCAGGGTGAGGCAGGTGCATCACCTGAGGTCAGGAGTTTGAGACCAGCCTCATCTACATGGAGAAACCCTATCTCTACTAAAAATACAAAAACTAGCTGGGCATAGTGGCACATGCTTGTAATCCCAGCTACTCGGGAGGCTGCAGCAGAAGAATCACTTGAACCCAGTTGTGTTAAGCCCAGATTGCGCCATCGCACTACAGCCTGGGCAACAACAGTGAAATTCCGTCACTATAAAAAAAAAAGAGTAACATGGTTTTTGAAGTGGCTCATAAAAGAATGTAATAATCATGTGGGAATTATTGTCACTATACAGTTAAAGTTGGAAGAAATAATTTTTCTCCACAAGCTTCTTTGATTTTTTAGAGTAACCAACCATTCTGGGTTTACCCAGGACTGCAGATGTTCTCAGGATTCAGGACTTTCAATGTTAAAAGTAGGAAGGTCCTGAACCAACTCCTCACCCTGTATTTTCTACTTTTTCACCAATGCACCTGTTTATCTGTGGGTGATCTGTTGACTTCATCACCTGAATGTTTCAAAAAAGTGTCTCCTGTTTTACCACGTTCGTATGTCTGCTCCACCTTCATAATTTCTTGCCTAGATTACTTCAACAGCCTTCTATTTACCTTCCTCCCAAGCTGACAGATTGATCTTTCCAGAATGCAAGTCTGGTCACGTCAGTCCCTTACTGAGACTTCTTCCATCAATCCTTATCACCTTCAGGATAAAATCCAACTTCTTTAGTCCCTTAATTTTCAAGCTTTTGTCTATATGATAATCATGTAAAAGGAAGAACGCTTTGAAAAACCAAATGCCCTTCATTTATGCATTTATTAATCCAACAAATATGTTCTGAGTGTGTATTATATGTCATATACTGTTTTAGGAACCAGAGCTACAATGAAGAACAAATCAGGCAATATCCCTATCTTCATGGAGTATACATGCTAATAAGGTGGGAACAGACAATAAAAAACATGTATTGAATGCAGTAAAAGGTAGTGAGAGACTGTTAGGCTTAAAAAATGGCAAGTAAGAGAATAAAAGATGGGTACAATTTTGGGTAGTAGAGGCAGGTAAGACCTTTCTGAGTGGCACTTGAGCATTAAACAGGTCTTGAGGATATGTAGGGTAATAATGTTCTAATAAAGGAGATCAACAAATATAAAAGCCCTGAGTTGAGAGGTGTTTGGTGCCCTCAAGAGAGAAGTTTCACGTGTGGCTAGAGAGGAGTAAGCCTGGAAAGGTTGATACAAAGTGAGGGCAGAGAGCAATGCAGGAGCCAGAGCATCCAGAGTAAGCCATTTCAAGAGCTTTTGACTTGATTCCAATGTGGTGGTCAGCCACTAAGAGTTTTGAGCAAGGAAGAACACGCTTTGCATTTTTAGAAGACTTCTCTGGCAGCTATGTGCAAAAAGACCACAGATAGAAGAGAATCAGAGAAACCATTTAGAGTGTTGTGGCAGCAGGGAAATGATAGTGGCTAGGAATATGGTGGGATCAGACGTTTTAGAAACTGGCAGTGCTTTAGGCTTTACTCAGCGTTTCCCTCCAGCAGCCATACCTCATTAATTGCATGCTGTGCTCACGCCTCTATGTGTTTTTTGCTCTGCCATCAACTCCTTTCTCCTATCCACATGCCTTGCCTTGTCCTAAATAGCTCACTTCAGTGGGCGTGGCGGGGGGAGTGGGGGTAGGTGGGAAGCCTAGTAGAAGAATGACCTTTTCAGGAAGTCATCCACAGGTCTAGGTTTGGGTTTGGTGATCTGTCTGCCTTCACTGAACTGCACTTGTACTTAATTTACACACTGGATTATAATTATCTGCTGGCATGTCTATTCTCTCTACATGCATGCTTTTTCTCAATCTCTCCCTTTATCTCACATACGCTAGATGTGATCTCTTTGAGGAAAGTGGCGCATAGTAAACACAAAACACATTTTATATTGAGTCAATGAAAGAAGGAGCTTGCACATTAAAATGAAAAGATTAGAAACTGGGAGTTACTTGGAGCCATACCTGGAAAGTCATTATGAAAACAGTGATATTTGGTAGATAGGCCCACTCATTAATCGGTGATATGGGTTAGGACCTACTATATGCAGATATTTTACTAGATGCTGGAGATACAATAAGACAATCACCATGATTGCTAGTCCAGTCATTTACACATCTCAATTGTGACTGCAAGAGTGCATTATCAAAAACACCTAAAACTAACAGGCAAACAAGATGCACAGAGCCTCTCACATTGTGAGATAATCCCAGATGATACTTTACAGATAACTCTCACTTCTGTAGTTGTGCTTCAATGATACGGAGTACATTTTTTAAGTGCATAACAAATATTCTCTATTCTAAAAGGTGCAGACAGAATTGATTTTGACAGAACTATGAAATGCATAATTATGAGTGACATGAAACCAAACCCAGTCCAGGTCAGGGACAAGCTATAAAATCAACTGCAGGCCTGTAACAGAATCAGCAATGTGCCCAGTATAATTTTGTGTAATGGACCAGCTACAGAAAACAGTTTTTCTTTGTGAACAGACATAGCAAAGACCTAAATGCAACTTAGAGGCCAGGTGGCTTGTGGCAAATACTGTTCTCTTTTAAAAAAAACTGTATAAGACTGATGAAAAAACCATTCAGTGAACCCTGGATAGGTCAAGCTCCTGAGTGCATGATGAACCAGCCAGGGAGACTTGACCTTTCTGTTCTCACTACGACCAGGCTTTGCACAGGACTGTGGCTTTCCGCTACCCACGTTGTCAAACAGCTTGCAGCTGGAGTAGATAGCTTAATTACTGACATCCACAAATGCCATGGCCAGCAATTCTCCTGGGGATTTCTGAAACTACTCAGCCACAGATGGAAGAAAGGAATCTGCTGCAGGATAAAGAACTACTTGGGTTAAAAAGCATCAAGGCAATAGTACATGCTGTGAAAACCGTAACAGCATACTGCTCCTGTCTGTGGCTGCTAAGATGATAATTAATAGGGAGCCAGAAGGTGATTGCAGTCTCTAAGAATTGATTATTGAAGGACTAGAAATTCAGGGCAGTGCATGGTTCAAAGCCTAGACTTCAGAGTCAGACAAACCAAGGTTCTAATCACAGAGCTTTGTGGTTTTTATTAACAGATTGTCTTAACATCTTTGTCTTTTCTGTCTTTTTTGGTAATGGGTTTTAATAGCATTACGTAGCCTATCAAAATTTACCAACACTGTTTGTTAAACACAACAGTCAGTATCTTTAAAACCTAAAGTCTCTTTTTAGCCCTATTTTTCATCCATTTGTAATGCATGGTATTATAACATGTTAATTATATCCTAATTAATCTATATCAGCTGAAATGAGAATGTCTTTTTCTTTCCTTTTTTCTCCTTTCATTTATTCTGTTCTTACTGATTCCTTTAAATACAAACAAAACACCCAGAAGAAATCTTGTGAACAAAAAGACTAAAAAAAGCAATTGAATTCAGACCTCTCATATTCAGGAAGTGATTACTAAAGGCATTTCAAAAGTCTATGTCTTCCTCAGTATTCTCTTAAGCACCTTAAATATTATTACCATGCATCAACCACATATGAAAAGTTATCAGTTTTATATTTAAACTACTTCTGGAAACTAAACTTTGACCCAGTTTACTACTGGTACTGGTGAGCGGGCATGCCCCAATTTCAGTTTTTATCCTATTTCAGGTATTCTTTCTGATGCTTAGTTACGTCAATTTCAGACTATTAGCCAACAGCATTTGTTATATCTTGAGATCATGTAAATGCTTCTTTGATACCTGTTCCAACCACTTGTGTGAAAATACGAGAAAACTGCATCATAATGGAGAACACTGGATATAGATTATAACTATTAGAAATAGCATTAACAATAAAACTTGATAATCAGAGTATTAACTTATTCTGGTATTTAATAATTTTGTATATATGAACAGCTTATTTGAGCTCTGAGTCTCAACCACTTGTGAAAAGGACACAATACTATCCCTCATGCGGAGTTGTGAGAACTGGATGAGATGAAAATGCAGAAGTCAAGTGCCCAGTGTGGAACAGGTAAATGTTAAGTGATCGTTTTTGACATGGCATCGAAAACAGACCCTCTATAAATCTTGATAAAGAAAAAAATAACAACATTCTCTTTATGATGGCTTAATTTAAAATTATGTGTCTTCAATCTAATGAAGGCAAATGTCAAAATCAAGATCAAGAGATAAAAAAGAAAGGAATCAGAGTCCTGAAGTTAGATTTCAGGTACAGACCTTCTGCCTGTACTATCTTATAGATTCATGCATGTAATTGCTTCAAGGAATCGCGTGGTCATAAGTATTCAATAAATCTTTGGGGACTGGGCACGGTGGCTCACTCCTGTAATCCCGGCACTTTGGGAGGCTGAGGCAGGTGGATCATGAGGTCAGGAGTTTGTGACCACCCTGACCAATATGATGAAACCCCATCACTACTAAAAATACAAAAATTAGCTGGCTGTGGTGACGTGCACCTACAGTCCCAGCTGCTCAGGAGGCTAAGGCAGAATTGCTTGAATCCAGGAGGTAGAGGTTGCAGTGAACAGACTGCACCACTGCACTCCAGGCTGGGCAACAGAGCAAGACTCCATCTCAAAAAAATAAAGAAATAAAAATATTTTGGCTAATGAAACAAATGAATTATTAATACGTAAAAGGATGATGAATTAAAAATTTTCGTTGTTTAACAGAGCCATAGGAAGTAAGACTAGAAATACAAACTTTCAACGTGTACAAAGTTTTGAATTCTAGAGTCTTTACAAAAACATCTACACAATGTATTTTGGTAGGCTATGAAGAGTGACAGAAGATTCTGGAGGCAGAGGAGGGTTAGCAGTTACTATTAACTAAATTTTTCAACTGATTAAATGATAGAAAAAGAAGATAAAATATGTAAACATAACTCAAATGTCAAAACTGGGAGATTGGTGATGCAATAAATACAAAGAAGGAAGTCAAGAGAAGGAACTGATTTAAGTAGAAATATGAGTCCTGTTTCAGTAATACTGATTTTCAAGGACCCAGTTGTTGGGTCAGAGACACAAATTTGGGAGTTATCTTTATAAAAGCTATTTATTCCAGTTGTATGAATATCCTGAGGAGTTAGCCTTGTAGACTGAAATGGCTTGTCTCCATATGGTCCATGTAACCACATACATTCACACCCAATTTGCAGAAAAATATTAAGTCATCTATGCCAATAGCCCACATTGGCCAAGGCAGTGGCAGTTTCAGGGCATTCAGGTAATTACCTGCCCATGCAGCAATGTGCCTTAGGCACCAGTGGGAGCTGTGATGGGCAGAGTGAAGTAATCAGTCAACGGTGTTTGTGGACTTCACTAAGGCAGTTGTATCTGTCAAATGCATCAGTATGTGGGGAATACTATGCAAAATTGGCTGTCTAGGAAAGTTTCCACAGACTATTCTTTCACTATATGAGGGAATCATGGAAAGGGATGCAGCTGTGAGATACCAAATACATTTACTGTGACTAGGAGTACAAGCAGAGTGATCTCTCTCTGCTATTAACATAATGTGCTCCACACTGCCTTCAAGTACAGTAACCCAGCAAGAGAAATCACTCTACATGATGTTAGCAATAGAAAAAGAGACAAATGCCTTATATTACAGACTCTCCATAGAATAATCATGTTGCAGGTGTAGTTTAGTGGGAGATAATTTGGTATTCTGCATTGCAATGCAATGAAAAACTTTTTTTAAAAAAAGATCATAGGTCTCAGTGTATTTTATAATTTAGAAAATTACAAGTATACATCCTTTTCCCAATTTCCAACTTCCTTAAGGAACATTCAAAATCAATGTGCACATCAAATTCCACTTTTTCCTCTCCTGCCCCCTGACATACATACATCCATAAAAAATGAATCTAATTTCCACTCTAACTCATATTATTTCTGACCTATTGGGGAACAGGTCAGCAATTCACACTGGAACTTTAATATGTGCAAATTGCAGCTAAGTTTAAAAATAACTCTTTCTTACTTAGAGTTCAACCCCTGGATCTTATGCTGACACCTGCATTTGAGCTCTCTTTGTGGTTTTTGAGTCTTAGTGTTGCCTGTAAAATTCTGTAGCTATCTCCAAGACTGGCCACACTCCTTAGTGATAACCAGCTTTCTGAGGCATCCTTGGATGCTTTCCCCTTGGCTGCATTTGTCTTTTCAGCACTTAACACACATTTTAAAGACCTCACCCCAGCCTCTCGGGAATAAAGCAATGTCTCTCAAGGAAAATTGACCTGGCTGGCATCTCTACACCTCTTACTTGTTCCCTGTAGATCTCATATATATCAGACATTTCAAGATTTAGCACTCTAACAGGAAAATGGTTCTATTATAAATTTTTACCAAAGTCAAGATCAGAAATCTTCAGTAAGAAGATATTAAATATATTAGGAAGTAGGCTGTAAAGGAATTGTTTTTCCAGCATGATGGAAGTTGTACCAAAGATAACCTTCAGTCATACCTATGCCCTAGCTAAGCTTTCTCCTTGTGAAGCAAGCTTCTCATATGCCAAGGATAACAACATGGTTTTGCTGACACTTTGATCCAAAATTAAATGTTAGTTCTCAAACATAACATTGTATGGAAATCTGTAGATTGTATAAGTTCTTTATGAATATGCCAAAGTAGAAAATAATTATGACATACTAAGAGTTGCCTTTGTCAGGTCTTGCAAGACTACCCTGTAAAGAGAGTGACATCCACATGCTGCCTGTCTTACATAGGTCCTCTGGAGACCATGAAATTGGTTTCCATGAGACCATGTACTGCCACTTCCTCCTCTGTGGGGCTACTGGCTTCTGATTAGACACTATAACTGTGTCTAATTAAGTGTACGGCTTCGTATCTGACAGGATTTCGCTTTGTGTCCCCATCCAAATCTCATCTCAAATTGTAATCCCCACATGTTGATGGAGGGACCTCATGGGAGGTGATGGGATCATAGGGATGGTTTCTCCCATGATATTCTTGTAGTGAGGGAGTTTTCATGAGATCTGATGGTTGCAAAAGTGGCAGTTTCCCCTGCTCTCTCTCCTGTCACCTGAAGAAGACACTTGCTTCTCTTTTGCCTGCTACCGTTTCCTGAGCCATGAGGAACTGTGAGTCAATTAAATCTCTCCTTTATAAATTACCCAGTCTTAGGTATTCTTTTTAGCAGTGTGAAAATGACCTAATACGGATAACTGGCACAGGCAGAGTAGGGTACTGCTATAAAGATAACCTGAAAACGGGAATGTGACTCTGGAACTGGCTAACAGGGAGAAGCTGAAATAGTTTGAAGGGCTCAGAAGAAGACAGGAAGATATGGGCAAGTTTAGATCTTCCTAGAGACTTGTTGAATGATTTTGACCAAAATGCTGATAGTAATGCGGACAATGAAGTCCAGGTGGAGGTGATCTCAGATGGTGATGAAGATGGCTTTAAAAATGGCAGTTTCCCATGCTCTCTCTCTCCTGCCACCTTAGAAAGAAGATGCTTGCTTCTCCTTTGCCTTCCTTCACTATTCTAAGTTTTGAGTCATGCAGAACTGTGAGTCAATTAAACCTCTTTTCTTTATCAATTGCCCAGTATCTTTAAAACAGGTGAAAGGTATTCCTTATATAGGTATTCTTTATATCAGTGTGAAAACAAACTAATACACTATCTTCAATCTGTAATGCACCTACAATGTTGCAGACACCCAAAGATGCCAAATACAACTATTGAGCACCACCTTCAAGACTCTCCACAGTACTATTCCAATGACTATCTTTAGCCTTGCCACCTACAACTCCCTTGCGTGTATTTTATGTTCAGCTGCACTGGATTAAGGGTTGGCATTGATTATCATCCTCACCTTTCCACATCTGTGCCTATGCTCTGCTGCTCTCCTTGTGGACCCTCTCCTTATGTCCACATCTAAATTTCCAAGCCATGTCAAGACTTACCTCAAAGCTGCCTTCTTCACAAATCTGAGGTTAACCTTCCTCAATGCATACTGATGTGCCTCTGATGAACCGCCCTCGCCTCACCCCGCTCCCCTGCTCTTTATTAATAAGGGTTATTACTGCATTTTCCTCAATCTGCTTTTGTATTACCATCACCAGCCTCTTCCTAATTTCTATCACTCGATTTGAATTCAGCATTGTATCCTTTGGAACCAAAATACACTTGATAATTTAAAGTATATATTTTCAATAGGGGCAAAATTCCTTTTAAAATATCATAAGCTGAAGCTTCGAAGTGAAGTCATAGCAGTAGTTCACAAATTTTAGGGGTCAAAGCCAAAGGAACTTTATTTATGAAGTCTGTGATAGGTTCTGGAAATTGCATTTTTAACAAGCAACTCAAATGATTCTGATGCAGGTGGTACTAGCGCCATACTTGGGAAATACTGCCAGAGAGAACAATTACTAAAGGGAGCAAGGGCAGGTGGTAGCCAATGTGTAAAACAAACAATTATCCGTAATTTAAAACTTAACTAGTTCTGGCTTCACAGTACAGAAAGCTAGTCCAAGTACAGCAAATGGTTAGCTGTCAACAATAAAAATCTCATGCCTGAAAAGTACAGTGAAAGGGAATTACACTGGACAACAGTTATGCACAATTTAAGAACTAGGATGTAGAACTCTTTTTTAAAAATGAAATAAACTATTGAACTGATCCTGTTGGCTTTAGGAATAGCAGGCAGAAATTTCACATACATATATAAGAAACTTACTTAGAAGCAGTCAATACAAACAGCAAATTATATCAGTTTAGAGCTTTAAACAGCTGAAGTATCATAAGCTAGAGGAAGCATTAAATATGTAGAAAATAATCAAATTTTATAAATATTACCAGCTTGCAAAGGAGGTATCTAATTGTACATAGGGATTATCTTTTAATTCTGCTGTGATTTTCTGTTAAAGTCTAAAATACATGGAAAATAAAATTCATGTTTATAATGTAAAATATAAGCTTGTCTCAAGTTTCTTCAGGCCTAAAAAGGCTGTGAGAAGAAATAGAATCACAGTAATAGCATGATTTTAATTTCGCTCTTACTTGCCCTGCTTGCAAGACACCAGTCCCACTGCAAAGCCCTCTCTCCTACTTCTGGGAGAATTCATGGAAGTGTCACACATATGCAGAAATAGATCATTTTTTATTGTGCACAGATGCTGAGTTACTTGGCATCATCTGGGTACCATTGTGTTTGCTGAGTTCCTATCATTTTTTGTCAGTTATCACTGAGTCTCTCCTTGTCCATAAAATGCTGTAATCTCCTTCCACAGTCCAGTCATGGACATGACCAAAGCGCTTAACACCCATGGTGTTCTTTTGCAAAATGGACAAGGCTGATTCTGTTTTGGTTCACACTACATCATAGCGAACTCTGAGCACTCTAGCATAGGACTGATGCTTTGTAAAGTTTTCAACCCCCTTTGCTTACAAAAGCTTTAATTTTTATAGAACTTAGATATGAATCTAAAGGTGGCTACACCAGGAAATCAGTATGAATTATACACGTAACCACTGCTTCCCAGTGCATAAGTCGCTCCAAAAGCTTCTCATTTCTCACATGAATGAGCTTCTGTTGCTCCTCCACTATGACCTATGGTCAATTTTGTCTACAGCCTAACAAAACCACTCTTACTAGATATGTTTTGTTGTTTAAGAACTCTATTTGTATAAGGCAAACATGCTCAAGTTGGGGGAAAACGTGTTATATTGTACAAAATATAGGCATCATACCTATGAGAAATGGGCTTATTTTTGATAAAAGCTTAATTCAGGACCTACCAACCACCTGAGTAAATTTACATACATTTTGTAGACAATGGCAGAAATGAAATAATTTCCATGAAATGTAATCCTGTTGCTCACTGGTAAATATTATTATTCAGCCTGCACAGTGTTTATAATTTTAAAAATAATGATTAATAACTAAACAATGAAAATAATGATAGTTTACATTCTTTAAGTGCTTATTACATAGGGCGTCACATGAATTTGACTCTTTTAGTCCTCAGAAAACACTATGAGATAGGCAGTACCACAAACGTGCACATCTCCCAGGATAAAAACCACACTGCAGTCTTCACAGCCTTCAGGACAGCACTATTTTTAAACTCCGTTTTCGGCTGAGAACAATGAGGCCCAGACAATTGAGTAACACCAGCATCACAGCCCAGTCAGTGGCAGAGCCAGGACACAAATGCAGTGTCATGCGCCAAAGTTTGCCCTGTGCTATTACTGCCTCTGGAATCAGAGTATTTAACTTCACAAGGCAGGTATCTAGTTCCTGTAAGAAAGTCAGATGATCTGGCTATAAGAGCCCATCAATTCTGCACGACCACAAAGGTTGGAGAGAGTGATGGCTGCTTCCCACACCAGCACACACATAACCATTTTAGCACAGCCTATCCCTCTAGATCCTCTCCTGACAGAGAGCCATTCAGCATTATCCTGCCTGGTTGCCTTTCCTATAGGAAAGCCTAAGGGAAAGTGAAAGGTTTCCCTATAGGAATGTCTCTACCCCAAAAATTAGTTCCAAAGCCCCTCCCAACCCACTCCCACAGGCCTTCACACATTATGTCACCACTTGGCCCTAAAGGCATATGAGTTTGTGAGTCTAGATCTAGGCTTTCAAAATAATAGCTATAAAGTAACAACAAATCTGATAGCCTCCATAGCTATATAATTCAGACTTCTAGACCAAGGTAGTAAAGTGCATTGGTTTTGATCACAGATTTTGGATTAGACAGACATAATTTAAGTACTAGCTTCACCACCTAGTAGCTGCTCCTCAGGATAAATTTAAACTCTGGGCTTCAGTTTCTTTTGCTGTTCAGTACATTTAATAAAATAAATGACATGCCCAACACATTCATAGCAGAGGAATAAACAATTAGGTGATTAACATACAAATCAAACTTTGTAAACTGCTAAATGAGTAGGGCTAGTTTTATTATTTTTCGACAGTAGCTCTTAGGTTCATGTATGAGTCTTTGATAATTTAATTGGAAAAAGGAAAGTGTCATTATTTATCACTCAAGTTTATCTACATGATGATGATTTTGCCCTTGGAGCTTCTAACCAGGATGTCATGAAACATTGGTTCCGTGATTTGCTTAACTTGCACTCTGCTTTTATCTAACAGTGCTAAAGGCAAAGACTGTCCTGCAGAGATAGCAGAGATACCTGGCCATTGATACTCAGGTCCTGGTCAATGATTTTTCCTTCTGAAGACTGTGATGACTAATTAGAATGTGTTCTCCCTTTAACACTAACCTGGAGAAAGGAAATATTTGCTTGAAAATATACGTATTGTTTATGTATTGGCAAAGCATTTGCAGGAAGTGGAAGGTACCAAAAATGAAACCGTTGTTTCCATTATTTTTCCATAACATTTGTTTGCATTATAAAGCTTTGATATTTGACTGTTGCAAAATTAGATAGTTGGAGCCTAATATTATTGAGGGCCCAGCTAAGTGTTTTACAGAAAGCATTCAATAAATACTTGCTCAAGTAGCAAATGAATATATGAATAATTGAATGCACTCATGAAAGTTCACTATATTCAAACTCATTTGTATGAGATCACATATACAATTGGCTCCACATCAAGAAAGGAAGAAAAATAAAATAGATTAAGTCATAGTCTCAGCAGAATACCCCTTACCTCATAAGACTAAGTTTCTTCTGCAGTTCCTAGGTAAGCAATGAGATGCAAAGCTGGCTTTGGCTATTTCTTCGACCATGATTTCTTAAAGGGAACTCAAAGGGACCTCACCACTGCTTCCATTAAATATACAAAGATTTCTTCAAGTTGTACTCAAAGGGGCATTTCTCTTGGGAACTGGATATAAAATCAAACTCCAAATGTCTCCCTTATGCCACAGCATGGACGAGATGTTCCCAGACAATTTCTGAATGTGTCACGATCAAAGAGTAGTGTGAAGTAGGCATTAAATAAGAAGCCAAGTTCCAACGAAACATCTTATAAATGTTTTGATTATTCCATAAACGAGAAACCATCACTAGATACATAAATGCACAGCTAAGAATACAGATTATATTTAGCAAAAATAGTTTTCACAAATGCTTACATTTTTATTCAATTCTTAAAAACCTGAGATTTTTCAGTAAATGTTGCCATTATTGACTGTAAAATATAAAAATATTTAAGCACATTCTTATCTAATAAAAGTATAATAAATGAGTAATTTAGGGGAAAAACACACTCCCAAATATAGCTTATGATTTGATGATGAAAAAAACAGCTTAAGTATTTCAATAAAAATTAAATTTAAAGATGTATTAAAATATGAATAATTAAAGAAAGAAAACTCTTTTACTGTCTCCTGAGAAATCATAGGGATTCTTCATTGTTTTCTGAAAAACATCATATAAATGGATAATAGCTTACAACAGAAAAGCAGTAACTTCCAATAATATAAAATGGAGTAAAGCCAAATGTGTTCTCTGCCTAGGTAAAATGATTAAGCAAAAAATAAGATGAAAATTTTGTCTACAATAAGACTAAAAATGGCTATAAAGCTCAAATTATAGTCTGTCAAAAATGACTGCCAATATCGTGCCATTTGGATTATCAAGGTGGAATTTTCTAAAGCTCAACATAAAATATTTTATAGTTCAAACAGCATGTATATTTTCCTAAAAGATATGCATGAGACTCCTGAACACCTACATTTTAATTCTTTTCTTGAGAATATTAAGTTGAGTGGCATAGGAACATAAACAGAATAGTTGACAACTTTTATACACACAATTCTAGAGCGAAGTTCAACGGAAGAGATAACGTTAAAGAAAAAAATGCATGGTTTTCTCATATGTTCAAAAAACACCCCCAATTTTCTAAATCATAAAATTTTCTGACCACCTAACAGGGGTAAATGGTGGGGATAAGTAGCAATCAGCTATTAGCTGCTGACCTCATGGAACATATTAGAGGAGAAGAATTCAATTAAATAAAAGACTTGTGAATTTCAGAGACATTCATCTCAACTGTCAACCAGATGATATATGTCCATTTCCACAAGACAAAATGTAAGTACAGGTACGTCCCCAGAACACAAGACGCCAAAATTGGATGCATTAACATGGTAAGTCAACATAATCAAATGTAGCTGGTACCTGCTGGAGCCCACTCATCTCATTCCTTCCCACACCATTCATGAACAAATAACAGACTTGCATAGACCCAAACCACACTCAAAGTTAGGTATTTACCTGAAAATCTCCAAAATGGGACCTGCTAATAGATACTTCCAGGAAGAAGAAGAAAGACACATTTCAAATCAAGGAGATAATACACCATGAAGAATGAAGAAGAATTACTTTAGAAAGTAAGAGTATAAAAATGTAAGTAATAACTACAGAAACATGGTCAATTTTGGTAAAAAAAAAAAAGTTCAAAGAAGAAAAAGATTAAAATGATATTTTAAAGATATGCTAAGATAATAAAGACTAAAACCTCTTACTATATCTCACCATTCTGAGGTTCAGGAAATTCAGACAGGGTCTGCCTGGTCTTGTCTCTGATCTGCATATTGGACCTCCAATGAGAAGACTCAAATGGTTGGTAGCCTGAACAACTGGAGCTGGCTGGGCATTATACTTTCTATACATGGTCAGCTTAGTCTTCCTAACAGCATCGTGTTCTCAGGGTAGCTGTACTAGACTACGGTCCCTTCAAAGACTAGATCAGAAGGCCGGACATGGTGGCTCACATCTGTAATCCCAGCACTTTGGAAGGCTAAGGTGGGTGGATCACAAGGTCAGGATTTTGAGACCAGCCTGGCCAACATGGTGAAACACTGTCTCTACTAAAAATACAAAAATTAGCCAGGCATGGTGGTGGGTGCCTGTAATCCCAGCTACTTGGGAGGCAGAGGCAGGAGAATTGCTTGAAACCACTACACTCCAGCCTAGGTGAAAGAGTAAAACTTTGTCTCAAAAAAAAAAAAAAAAGACTAGATCAGTCCAGTCAAGTGTCACTTACACTATACTCTATAGGTCAAAGTAGTCATTGTCCATCCTAGATTCAAGAAGAGAGAAAACAGAATTTCTCTCTAACTGGACAGAGTATTTTTAAATTGTGGATATCTTTATTCTAACATAAGAGATTAGACGCTCTTTGCAGTTAAGAACACGCTCCAACTTCAAAATTCTGTCTGAGAGTCTGCCTTCTCAGATGTCTCTTGGCATCAAGTGTCACAGACTGAATTCCCCACAAATGATTGAGATAACTTGGGTGCATGAATCTTACTGTGAAGTACTTTTGGGATCAATACCCTTTGAGAAGTAAACAAAGCAGTACTGGGTAGAGTGAGAAGTTAGGCTGCTCTGCAATCATAACAAAGGCTGAGCTAATCTCATGTTTGGGAGTTGGAAGGTCTTGTAAAATTGCCCCAAACTCTTACAAGGAACTGGGTTTTTGTAACGTGACATTTTAAGTTGTTCAATGCTTCCATTGGAATTAGGCATTTCTCTTCAACTGGGAGCAATTTCTACCAGTGGGAGGAATAAATGCTTCATTTCTGAAGTGGATGGGTGGGAATCAGGGCAGAACATGACAGTATTTACTAAACACATTTGAATCAGCAAAGTACAGTATAAATGCTGCTGAAAACTAAGTCTCTGACTTGAAAGATTTTCTTCAGGAAAATCATTAGAAACTAAAGTAAAAAGAACACTAATATAAGATACTTAGAAAGATAAAAGACAAAACATGTCCAGCATAATATTCTTGAACCAAAAACAAAAAAAAAGAAGAAATAAATTCCCATATAACTGTGTAACAACTCCATTATCTACTTATTTCAAATGTCACTTTCTCAGAAAATTGAATTTGTTTTCTATTGCTGGCATAAAACTTGCCATAATTTAGCAGTTTAAACAACATAAATTTATTGTATTTATTAAAATTATTGATCTTTCCATTCTTTAGGCAAAAAATCTCAGTGAGCTTCAGTGTGCTTTCCACGCTTTGAGTGTCAGAAACCCAAAGTGTCATTCAGTGTGGGTGCGTGTCAGGAGTCTCTGGGGGACAATATGTTTCAAGTCCATTTAGGTTGGTAGAATTCAATTCCCTGCAGCTATAGAACTGCTCCTCTGTTTTCTCACTAGGTGTCTACCAGGAGTCTTTCCCAGTTCCTTAACGTTGTCTGTATTCCTTAACACCTTACCCCCTCCTTGAAACCAGAAAGACCGTATTTTCCATCTCATGCCTCTGATCTCTAATTTTTTCCTTCTGACACATCTCTTCTGCTTCTAGTTGCAGAAAATTATCTGCTGTAAGAGCTCACATGATTAGATTGGGGCTACCCAGATAAGCCCGGATAGTCTCCCTATTTTCAGGTTCCTGACTGCTAGTTTGAATGATGGTGTCTGCTTCAAAATTCATGTTTAAACTTAATCCCCACTGTAGTGGTATTAAATTGGTGGCCTTTCAGGGAAGTGATTAAGTCATGAGGACGCTGCCCTCAAGAATGGATTAATTCAGGGAACTAGTTGAGGCCCCTCTTACCCTTTCATCTCTCCCACCATGTGAGAACACAGTGCTCAAGGCACCACCTGGGCTGCAGAGACCGACCCTTCACCATATTCCAAACCCCTGGCACTTCGACTCCTGATATGCACTCACAGTGACTGACATTTTGGGTTTTCTGAGATCCAAAGCATGCAAAGCACACTTAAGCTCATCTTAAATTTCACAGCCTCCAGAACTGTGAGGAAAAAAAAAATTGATTGTATATAAATTACCCATTTGTGGAACTGTGTTCTAACACCACAAAGAAGGACAGTAATCTTAACTATATCTTTTTAAAAAATCCCTTTTGCTATGCAACATAATGTATTCACAGGTCCCAATAATTAGCGAATGCACATCTTTAGGGGGCATTCTGCCTACTGCTCCAATTTGAGCACTGTTTAAAGCAGCAACAGCCAACATCCAGAAACAACTGATTCCCTTATTTACTTTTTCTCAAAGGCAAAGATCATTACTTATTTGATACATAATTTACTTGTTTATCGATCATTTATGAACTCTTCCTAACATATAACTTCAAGGCAAAAGTTTTAAATTTTTTCATTCCAGTGCCTAAAAGATGCCTAGCATATAACAGGTATTTAAGTATTTACAGGATGAATAGATTACAAACTGATTGTCTACAAATACAAAGAAAAAAAGCAAATTGTATTAATTTATTTCAAATCTGGTGTAACCTTAAAATTTGACAAAGATAGCTCAAATAGAAAAAATATAAAAGAATGGCTGAAAGTATGGGCATATGGCCTTTATTTACCCCTGAAGTGAATAACAGAATTATTAGACATGATGAAGAACACAAAAATATATCTCATATATAACATAAATATGAGATATCTTACTAGATAATACGGTTTATATATATATCTATTAGATAATATATCTTGGATAATACAGGTTTTATAAATGTTTGGTACTGACAAATAGCAAGATTAATAGAATAAAATATAAACTCCAGAAATAGCACAGAATATATATGAGAAGTTAACATATGATATAGAATTCAATTCAATCCTGTTAAGGCTTTTCAGAAGAATATTTTAATACATTTGTTTGAAAACAAATGAATAAAAATCTATCTGCATATTACTCCTCATACCCAAATAAATTCTAGGTGGAAACTAAGTTTTAATTATAAAAATGGAAACTAAGTTAATGAAAACTGTAATATTGCTAGAAAAACAAAGACAATTTTTTTTTTACATTGAATTAGATAAGGCCTTTCTGTGAAAGACATAAATCCCAGAAGGCAAAATGGAAGCCACTGATAAATGTAATTATGTAGAAATTTAAAACATATGCACAACAAAATTTCATCCTCATTAACAAAGGCAAAATATGAAGAGCAAGTCTAATTAAAATATGTCTCATTTGCATATATTTTATACATAAATAATACATTTTTATGCAAAAGGCTAATTTTTCTTACCACAAAAATATTTTTTGAAATGACCAAAACTCAGATATACAACATAATCGAAGGAAATAAACAGCACTGCCTAAAAAATGATTTACAAGTGGTCAATTGACATATAATTAAAGAAATGTAAGTGTGAACATTTTTAGTAGCGCTGTTCACCAAAAATGCTAAGAAATGCTAAGAAATGTTAATATACAAAACTCTGATGCACTGTAAAAGAGAAGGTAATTTGTATAATCGTTTTAGAAGGCATTTTAAATGTCTTTCCATCTATTTATCACCTGAATGTATGTACATAGAGAATAGTGACTCCAGCAATAGTACAAAATACCTGCAAGAATATAGCCATTTTAATAAAAATACATTTGATCCCATTAGCTTCACTCTTGAGTATGTATCATATACTCACACAATTATGCAAAGACAAATTGAAGATTGCACTACACTCTTTGTAATTATTTAAACTGAAAAATAAGTAAATGTTTATTCATAAAACGAATTTTTAAATTGATTGGTCTCGCATATGATAGCCTGCTACACAGCAGTTTTGAAGAATGAGGTACCAAGAAATATTTTAGTGGGTTTGCACTTTTTTCCACTGTAAAATTCTCCCTTTGAATTTAACAACTCGGGGAAAAAACTTTGATACTACGCAGTTACCTTGTTTCTCCTTTGTATTAGTCCATTCTCAGGCTGCAAATAAAGACATTCTCAAGCCTGGGTAATTTATTTAAATAAAGAAGTGTATCTGACTCACCGTTTTGCAGGGCTGGAGAGGCCTCTGGAAACTTAAAATCATGGCGGAAGAGGAAGCAAACAGGTCCTTTTCAAGGCGGCGGCAGCAAGGAAAATTGCAGAGCAAAAGGGGAACTCCTTAGAAAACCATCAGATCTTGCGAGAACTCACTCACTATCACGAGACTAGGATGGGGGAAACTGCCCCCATGATTTAATGATCTACACCTGGTCCCTCCCACACACGTGGGGATTATGGGAACTACAATTCTAGATGAGATTTAGGTGGGTACACAGGCAAACCATACTATCCTCAAAGAGAGAACTGTGTTTACTAACTAGAGTATAGCATTTTTGTACATTTCTCATTGTCTTTATCCTTACACTTAGCAGTCAAAATACTATTTTCCAAAGTTAATTATGTTCGTCCTGTTTTCCTTATTCCTTTCAACATGGTAGTGTTAATGATCTGTAATCCAATTAGACTCATTGGTTAGAGTTGACAGTCCATTTGGGGTTCAAGAAATGTCATGAACTTGCAGTTTGTATAGCTTTTTTCTTATGCATATTTAGAAGTGACACTTGTTCCAGCTCTCTATATACCGAAGTGAGAACTAGAAGTTTTGATCTGCATTACTTTTCAAGTAAAGTGTTCTTTTAAATATGAAGAAAACACAACTAATATTTTTTTAAAAATCCCCAACTCATAAATACACATACATAAAATCATGTCTAATGCAATTTTTAAACTGAATTTTCAGGAAGAGACAAAATTGTAAGTATATTACATGGACGTCCTTGGTTCTCTTGGTCTGCAAGTTTCCAAAATTCGATTTAAGGGATACTCAGCCACATTTCAAATGCCACTCTCTACTGTCTATGTTGCCTTTTGGGCTCTCAACGATTCCTTCAACACAGTGGGTCTCTGTCAGCCTTGGTAATTACCCCAGCTTTTTTGAATTAAAATTTTTCAAAATGGTAATTGAATGAATACACTTCTACTCTGGCGTTCCTTGACCTTAGTTTCCTTTGTAGGTGTCCATTCAACTATAAACTAATGTGGAGCTTTAGGCAAGAATTTTTATGTTTGGGGAATCAAAGCAAGTCATTCTAAATCTGGCTGCACTGAGTTCATTTTTACTGTAATTTACAGATGTGTTTAGATTTTTTAAATGTACAGCCGCATATATATAAGAACAGATTTTCTTTGTACTTAGGTTTAACTGTCACTCATAAAACACATATAGTACTGTGCTATCAATAGAACGATTAGAAACACCTGACAACTGTTGAACAAACACAGTAATTCATTAAAACCTTGGGGAAGTTTTCTCTTCAGTGGTATGAATAGCTTTGCTTTTACTCCTGGACAGAATGCTAATGCAGAGAGCCTGTGATCAAAGTGTACTGGAAATGTGCTTTTAGAGCAGGGATTCACCCCACAGTAGTGTTTCTGTTTGATTCTTCTTTAAGGAAGAATGCCACTTGCAGCAGAGGGGAAAACTGACAATTCTAAATAAGAAAATTAGGCAAGGCTGAAATGTTTTCTGATATCTTGATAAATTTAAAGGTCTTTCTTTTTAACCTAACCTTTGCTATCTCCTTTCTCTACTATGAGCAGATCCACTGGGTTGGACAGCTACAGCTTCTCTTTCTAACGGGCAAGAATGTTCCTGGAAGTTGACAAGCAGCCCACACAATATGGCGCGTGTTCTTATTACTGAAGACAGGCTGGAATTCCATTGCCTGCTCTGCTGCTCATTGTTGCAGCTGTTGCTAATGAGGCTTTTTTTTTTTTCCTGGATAAGCAAGTGAGACTCCTAATCTTTGACAATTCACATATGTGGTTATTTTTTTCAGATGTGTATCTAAGAAACGCTTTTAGACCTGTCTGCAATAATCTTAATTATAAATGGCTCCATTTTGTGTGTGTGTGTGTGTGTGTGTGTGTGTCTTGGCTTTACATTTTAACATTATTTTTAAATGCTTTTTAGGGGCACTTAACTCTCATTTAGCACTGCTTAAGATGAAAAAAAGTGCATTTAAATAAAAAAATTAGCCCACCTTTTTAATATCTCAATGTATTTTTAAATTTTATCTGTAACATGGAACTCTCATATGGAAATATATTTAATATTTAAAATTATCTTTTCAAATAAGAGCTAATAAAATGAGAAATATTCATATATAATAATAGATATAGCAGGTTAAAACCAAAAAATGTAGCAGGATTACAGTTCAGTGAAATCACATATGCCTCTATTTATATTTCAAAACATTAATAGTGGGAACCAAATGGGGGTGGGAATTCCAAAAATAAACCCAAATGTATGGTCAATTATTTGCCCAAAGGATCGAGGGTATGTCAATGAAACCAGGATAGTATTTTTCAGAAAATTGTTCTGGATCAATTGGACAGCTGTGTGTCAAAAAAAACAATAAAATTAAAGTATTCTTGACTTCACATCATGAAAAAATCATCTCAAAATCAATCATAGACCTGAAAGTAACATCTAAAACTATAAAACTCATGGAATAAAACATACGACAAAATTATTATGATCTTGGGTTGGTCACAGATTTCTTAGATATGGTATAAGGAGCCCAAGCTATAAAAAACTGATAAATTGGAATTCATCAAAATTAAAAACTTTACTCTTAGAAAGATATTGTTGGAAAATGAAAAGATAAGTCACATACTTAGACAAAATATTGCAAAAATAAACTCTCAAAAATCAATATTAAAAAAACAACCCAGCGAAAGATGGGAATTAGTTTCTAACAGAAACTTCACTAAAATGATGTCATATAGTTGGCAAAGAAGCACATGAAACATGCTGTCAACATCATTAGTCATTATGGAAATAAAAATTAAAATCACAATAAGATACCACTATATATTTATTAGAAGAGTCAGAACTAACAGAAGAAAACATAACTTGGAACAGTCTTAGGATGCAGAGCAGCTGGAACTGTTATATATTGCAAATGGCAATGCAAAATGTTGCAGATACTATGGAAATAAGTTTGGCACTATCTTGTAATGTTAAACATGTGTCTCAGCAGCAATCCTCTAGGTGTTAACCCAGAGAAACAAAGACATATATCCACATAAAAACTCATATTTGAATGTTCTTAGAAGCTTTATTCATAATTGCCAAAAATGAGAAACAAAGCAATGCTTATCAATTGGTAAATAGATCAACAAATTGTGGTACATCCATACAATGGAATTCTACTCAGCAAAAAAACAACTATCTATTGATTCTCACAGAAATGTGGATTCCTTTCAAAAGCACTATGCTAAATTAAATAAGCCAGACCCAGAAGACTGCATGCTATATAGTTCTGTTTATATGGCACCCTGGGAAGGGCAAATCTATAAGAAATAGAATTGTGTCCGTGGTTGGCAGGAGTGGGAGGGAAAAGAATGGAACTGATCACTATCCCTCTAAGTTAATGGCTATGTTCTCTTGTGATTTTTAAAAGAAGTCAAATAGAACATAATTACTTAAATTTTAGTATAAGAAGACTGGATATTGATCTATTATGGCCCTGAAGGCTTCTAGGAATCAAAGATTTCATTCAGAGAAATAACCTTTGATAATCACTAAAGGGACATTCACTCTTTCAGGCTGCCAGAGCACAGTTTGGGAGTCCCCAGCTCATACGTGTATAGGGACCAATCAAATAACAGTAATGGGTGAAGCCATTAACTAATGGGTGGAACACATTAGGTAGTGTGGACAATAGGACAGTGTAGACAACAGGACCATCTGGAGAATGTGCTTCTTCTGAAAGCATCCATATTTAACTTTTAAACCACTGCAATATAAACAAAACACTTTCTACTGAACATGCCACCTTGATGCCATTTTGATTTCTGGATATATGTGGCATAATAGAAATTACTTTTTTTCCCCCAGATACCTTTTTAGTTATGTTATTGTTTCTCTTTATTAACTTAAGTTCTAGTTTTATGTCCACGAAATTGTTCTTATTTTTCAGGTGACACTTTCTTTCTGTTTCTCTCTCTTTCTCTCTCTCTCTTTCTCTCTTTCTCTCTCTCTCTCTCTCTCACACACACACACACACACACACACATACACACTTTTGCATGGAGGTCTAGTGACAAAATCTTCCAAATTTCTTTGAAAATAACCCTTAATTTGCAGATCCAAGAAGCTCAACAAAACAGTAATAGGATGAAATATGAAATACTCATTAAAAACACAATAACCACACTGTCGACATAATAACACAGAGAAAATATGTAAAAAGGCAGGAGTTAAAAACACACAGTGCCAAGTGAAAGGTATGCCAGGAATGTCAGGTTATTTTAACATTCAAAATTAATTAACGTAATGCATATATAATATTAATTGTATGAATACAATCCCCATATTTTCAATAGAAAACGCATTAAACCAAATTCAATTATTATTCATAATAAAAATCTCTCAACAAATCAAGAATAAAATGAAACTTCCTCAACGAGAGAAGGGCATCTATGAAATACCTACAACTAACATACTTCTTAAAGTTGAAACACTGAATGTTATCCACATACTATGAGAACAAAAGGGAGGAAACACTTTCCACTTCATTCTAAGAGGCCAGTATTACCATGATACCAAAGCTAAAAACATAACAAGAAGAGAAAACTGCATTCCTCATTAACAGAATTAAAAATATTTAACCAGATTATACTAAACTCAATTAAGCAAAATAGAAAAGAAGTTATCGAACAGAAGCAAATATATGCCAGGAATGTAAGGTCCTCCAAAAAGTAAGCATGTCCTCTCTTCCCACTTTTATTTAACAGTTTAGTTTCAGTAATTGCAATAAACAAAAAAATATATAAAATATCCAGATTGTAAAGGAAGAAGTAAAATTCTATTATAGAAGTTCTGATCCTACTTGTGAAAATAGACACCCACACAATCGAAACGAATAATTGAAAAATAAAATTAGGAAAATAGTTACATTCCAAATAGTATTTTAAAACCTTAGAAAATTTTAACAGTAGATACATTTATAGAAAACTATAAAACACTGATAACTGAAATTGAACAGTATTTATATAAATCAAGAGATAGTTCATATTAAAGAAGTGGAAGTATCAGCATCATTATAATGAAAATTCTTCAAAAATTAATCTAAACAATGTAATTCATATCAAAATAACATTAGACTTTTATTTTCTAGATATTGGCAAGCTTATTTGAATATGTATTTGTAAATACAAAGGACTTGAAATTACTAAAATAACTTTGAAAAATAAGAGAAAATTTGGAGGAGCTGCACTACCCACTCATCAAAACAGTGTTTTACTGGTATAGTAATAGGCATATAGATGATGGAATGGAATTGTGAGTGCAGAAATAAACCCTTATGGTCAATTGGTTTTTGACAAAGTTTCCACAGAAAGTCAATAAGAAAAAATTAAAAATGGTCTGAGATAATTGGATATCCATATACAAAAGTATAAATGTAGACAGTTACTGTATCCCAACATACAAATATTAACTCAAAATGAAATACAGAACTAAAAGAAAGAGCTAAAATTCTAAATCTTCTAGAAAACAGAAGAAAATTTTCATGACCACAGGTTAGCTAAAGAATTCCAAAACCTAACACCAAATTACAATCTATAAAAGAAAAAAATTAATAAATTTGAATTTATCAAAATTTAAATTTTGTGAGTTTTAAGCACCATCGATAACAAAATGAAAAAGTGAGCATAGGCTTACAGAAAAAACATTTTACTAATGTATCCAACAATGGAATTGTATCTAAATTATATAAAGAACTCTTAAAACACACACACACACACACACACACACACACACACACACACATACAAGTACAGGTACAACTGGTGAAATCTGAATATGCTCTATGATTTGTGTTGTGTCAATTTCCTGATGTTGATATTGCACTGTAGTACAATAGTTCAGAAAGATGTTAACATTGGAATGGAGGTATGTGGGGCTGTGTGAAAGGTGCCCAAGACCTGCTTATACATTTCTCTACTACTTCCTCAAAAAATTATCTCAAAAAAAAATTATCTCAAAAAAAACCACTCAATAATAAGAAGACAAACAACATAATTTTTAAAAGGTCCAAACGTATAAACAAATATTTCACTATAGAAGATATGTAAGGAAATAATAAGCACATAACAATATGTTCATCATTGTTTGTCTTCAGGTAAATACAAATTAAAACCCCAATGATCTATCATGATCTTCCCACTTGAATGACCATAACAAAAAAGAGAGAAAATAACAATTGTTAGTGAAAATGTAAATGTAAAGAATCTTGCTCTTGCATTAGAAAATACATTGTCAATATGATTTAGAAATCCTACTCTCATATACCTACCTAAAAGAAATGCAAACATATGCCTACACAAAGACTTGTATACAAATGTTTATAGCCAAATTACTTATAACAGTAAAACACAGGAAACAGTTCAAATGTCCATTAACTGGTGGAAGGAAAAACAACATGTGGTACAATAGAATATTATTCACAAATATGAAGGAACCAACCACTGATAAATGCTATTACATAAATAAACCTTAAATATACTATGCTAAGTAAAAGAAGGCAGATGCAATCATCTACATATTGTTAGATCCCATTTATATCAAAGCTTCATAAAAAGCAAAGCTATTGAGACAAGCTGATTCATGTTTATCTGAGATTGATGGTGAGTACAGGGATTGACCTTAAATGGGCAATGCAGCAGTCCCTATACTGGATTGTGGTGATGGTTACACAACCGTATAAATTAATTTAAAAATATTTAATTGCACTATTATAATGTGTGAATTTATACTATGTAATTTATATGCTTACCCCCACAAAAGTAAATATAAAAACAAATAAAAGGGAAAATTATATATATACGTCAGTATAAGTTATTTTTAAATTTAAAAATTCTGGATAAAAGCAAAACTAGAGTCCTAAGATGTTAGAAAAAAAAGCTGCAGGTTTTTTTTTTTTGCCTTTTTCTTTCCTTCTGATTGCCTAGTTTAATGTTAACACATGAAAGAACTCAGATTTTAGTGGAACTTGTAGCAGCAGGTAGGTCGGCTAACTGTTTCTGTCCTACATTTATTCCTTACTGTAGCCTTTTCCAGCATGTCTTGCTGAGCAGTGGATTATGGCCTCAGAGCTATCAACTCAACAGATGGAATTTCACTGAGTGTGTTCCACCAGATGTTAATGGATGTGATTACCCCTCCTCACAATCTCAAAATATTTTAAAAACTGGTAAGTGTGGATACCAGTGGCTAAAAATGAACAGGTTTCATGACTGCAGAGCCTCTCACAATCCTTAGGATGTTATTGTAATTTTGTTTTCTTTTTACAAAACATATATTAAAAGATCTCACAGGGTCACTCGGAGAACCACCAGTGCCAATTTCAACGGCCAATTTCAAAGCCCAAGCACATGATGGAAATGAAAATGGAAAACATAATTTCAGCCTGCACTTCCCTAGTCAGAGCTCTATCACATGATAGCACTTAACTGCAAGGAGGGTTTGAAATGTAGTCCAACACTAGGCGCATGATAAGGAGGCAATGAGCCAGTATCCCTACTGAAAATGAGGAAACCTCAGCTGATTCTTTGGTTTGTGCAGCTCATAAGCTTTCCAGCGATAGATGGTGTATTTCTACCAATAGGTATATATAACGCCAGTTCTATAGAAGGATATAATGGATATGACGTTTTTTTTTCAAATTCCCATTTCTACTTTTCATCATCTCAGCCCTTTATCCTCTTCTATCTATGTTTTCTAAAACATTTTATCTGAAGTTGCCATATAAAATAATACCCTGTGGGTGGAGGTGGGCGGATGCTTCTTTTAAAGGCACTTAAATTTTTTGCTCTGAATGCTATCATATTATCTACATTTTCTTTAGGTCATTCCTGTAAATAACATGACTAAAATTTGTTAAGTGTTTTATGTTTTTTTATATCACTTTTACAGAAAAAATTCCATTTAATCCTCATACTTTTCCTAGGAAATATGTATTATTGTCCCCGTATTACAAACAAGCTGCAGATGGTGAAACACAGTGTGCCTTTTCACTGATATTGAGAGGTTGTGTGATATATTTTAGGGAGTGTCTCATAGGCATTTTTGGTACAAGTTTAAATGAGACAAGTTTAGGGGATACAACATCTTAGTAATTCTGTGGCAATTTAGAGAACCTGGGTATACGAAATGATATCTACACTGAAAGGAAAGACTTACTCATGTATTCATTACATAATATCCCCAAATTCATTGAGAACTTCCTTAAGGTTCCTGTGCTAAATACCAAGATTACAATTAACAGCAACCTTTCACGTCTTGCATGGAGCTTTTAATCTAACCTGAGTGCCAGAATTTGCATGGTCAAGAATAAGTGCCATGTGTGGGTAATTGGGTTAATGCCAAATGAGTATGACAATAAGTACTACAAGTGTGGATTTGAAATGATGCTTTAGGGTTGGCGTAATCAGGAATTGCTACAAGAGTCTGTAATGAGAAGAGATGAGGGCATTCTCTATGTGACTAAGAAGAGAGAGAAAAAGTAAGATAATCAAGGCATAAGGAATGGCATAAACCTAAGCATAGAAGTAAAAAGTAGCATGGCATATCCAAACAGCATTGTATGCACTTGTTTTACCTAGAAAGACTTCCTATCAGGAAAGTGAAGAAGATAAGACTAGAGAGAAAACGGTTGATCGAGGTCTCTGAATATCACAAAAAAAGGTTTAGATTTTCCATATGGGCAGTGAGAGATAACTATTTCAGAATAATTTTCATATCTCAAATTATTCTATTTATTTTGTGTCCTCTCACTAGCAGATAAGCTCTCTGTTCACTACGCTTAGAGCAAAAACTGACACTCTGTATGTAATATGCACTCAATTAGTATTGACCATCTGGCTGATTGGCATTTAAGGTTTCTAGGCAAATGAATTTCCTACATAATGTAAATTAATTTATAAGATTAACTTATAATGAGTCCTGAACAGATCTGTATACTGACAGACTATACAGAAAGGCAGATTAGAAAGTTGTGGTAATAATTTGGGCATGAAAGATGGTTGTAGGAAGTAATCATAGACATTTGGAGATAAGGGATAGCTGAAAATTTTTAGAAGCAAGTCTGATTGATATGTAAGTAGTTAAGAATTAAAATACAAAAAAGCACAACCCAAATAGCAAATTAAAGACTGTGAATAGCTCTTCTTCCATAGAAGTAACAAGAACATTGACAATAATTGTTAAACTACACATTTTCAGAACTCTCAAAATTAATCAAATGGCTGAAAATTTATGAAGCATTTATTCTTTAAGAAATGGCTAAGTCTTGGTAAGAACTATGAACTGTGGACATATCACATTCCCACCCCCCTGCCCTGCTCCACCTAACTCTTGAAAAACAATGGGCTCACAACCAGTATAGCTGTGATAACCAGTTGCCCTGCATGCAGCTACTAAAAGGAGCACACTAGATTTGGAGATTCATGCCAATACCATTTCTAGACAATTTTTAATATTTAATGTCCGAAAATTATCTGGAAAATCCCTTCACAGAGGTCTTCATTTGACTAAACTCATAGTACTCAGTGAGAAAGCCCTATGCCCAGGTTGTACATCAAAATTATTTAGAAGCAACTGGTTAATATTTCAGCTTACTTGAGGTGACACAACAAGTTGGGACAAACAACAGGTCATCCAAAAAACTAAAACTAAAATTAAAAAAAAAAAAAACAATTAGAATGTGGAATTAGAATGAGGTATCTAAAAGAACTTTGAAAAATTCCTAAATATTCCTGTGACTCTAGAAGACTATGTGCAAATAAAGGTTGTGTATGTGCCCAAGAAATATCTAAGAAGGTCCTAATATATTACTACTTTCTGACTTTGAGGTCTTTCTGTGAAACAAGGAAGTAAAGGGCAAGGCAAAGTCATAAATTGCTGGAGAATTGAAGGCATGCTGCAACACAAATAAAGTGGCCCTGCGCAATGGGAAGGAAATTTGTTAGTTCAGTGAATCTGAAGAAATCTGTCCAATCATTACCTGACCATTAAACTAACTGAGGAGAGATTTCAGTGACTGCTCTTGACAAAGAATATGGGATTTTCAGAATTTATTAAGAAAAATTACTAAATAAATAAATAATAACAAAACCTCTGGGATTACCAGAGCGGTCACATTATATGATGACAGAAAACATCCAGTTTTTGTCAACAATGACAAAAACGAGATCTCCAAAAAGCAGAAAACTATGGCCCATACACAGAGAAAAATAGAGTCAATAGAAATTGTCTCAGAGGGATTCCATATTCTGAACTTAATAGAAAAATACTTAAGAGTAGGTATTATAAATATGTTCAAGCAAGTAAAGAAAACTATGAGTAAAGAATTAAAGGTAGTGTGAGAATGCTGTATGGCTAAATAAGGATTACTGATTAGGACAAATAAATTATAAAAGAAAAAAATGAAATTCCACAGTTGAGAAATATAAGTGAATGAAAAATTTACTAGGGAGACTTAGCAAATTTGAGCTAGCAGAATAAAGATGCAGTGAGCAAAAAGATGGATCAATCAAGAAAGTCTACTATGAGGAAAAGACAGAAAGAAAATTTAGAAGACTGAATAAAGCTTCAGATATTATCCTTAGCCATCTAATGCAGGAACAGAAAATTAAATACCACATTTTCACATATAATGGGAGCTGAACAATCAGAACACAAGGACACAGGGAGGAAAACAACACACACTGAGGCTTGTCAGGAGGAGGGAGAAGGGAGAGTATCAGGGTAAAAAGCTAATGCATATTGGGCTTAATACATAGGTGATGGGTTGGTAGGTGCTGCAAACCACCATTGCACATGTTTACCTATGTAACAAACCTGCACATCCTGCACATGTATCCTGGAACTTAAAATATAATTAAAAATTTTTTTTTTACAAAAAAAAGCTTCAGAGACCTGTGGTATACCGTCATTCATATCAACATATGTATAATGGAATATCAAGAAAAAGTAAAGAAAGAGGCAAAAAGAATATTTGAAGAAGGAATGGCCAAAAACTTCCCACATTTGATGAAAAACACTAATCAGCATAACCCAAAAGCTTAATGAACATCAAGGATGATAAACTCAGAGAAAATCACATCTAGACTTACAATAGTTAATCTGTTGAAGACAAAGACATTATCTTGAAACTAGCAAAAAAAAAGTAACTTATGTACAAGCAAGCCTCAATAAAACTGACAGTTTTCAAAAACTGTCTTAACAAAAACATGGATGTTAGAAGCAAAGGGATAACATATTCAAAGCCTCAAACGAAAAGAAAAATCAACCACAAATTGTATGTTCAGCAAAACTATACTTCAAAAATTAAACAGAAGTTAAAACATTTCCAGATAAAGAAAAATTGAAGGAAATTATCACTAGCTAATGTTCCCTATGAGAAATAGTAAAAGAAATTCTTCAGACTAAGATGAAAGAACACTAGACAGTCACATGCATCCACATGAAGTAAAGAGCTCCAGAAAAGAAAAACACGTAGGTGAATATAAGACATTATAAAATGTAGTTTTGTTTGTAATATTTTTTACCATCTTATATGAAGAAAAATGAAGGAATAATTATAATGCTGTGTTTGCCAACTTATAGTATTGTGGAGGAAAAGTTAAATATTAAATTTGAACTCAATTGAACATGGACACAAACAATGGTCAGCAAGTTCTGGAACACAGAAACAATGGTCACGAAGTCCTGGAACAGGTTGTATGAGCCTCTTGAGGTGTATATCCAGCACTGTTTCATAGAAATCTCTATTTCAATCTATTCCTATGTGTTAGTTATTGAAAAACTATAGATAATCACAAAAACAAGTTGACCTTTTGTGTTCCTTGAGCCATATATGTATATGAGCTAAAAAGCCATATATGTATAGTTACAATATATATAATATACATGTTTGTATGTGTGTATAGATATATGTGTGTATATACATATGTACACATATACATGCATATACACACATGTATATACACATATACACATATACACATATGCACACACATATACATACATATGCCATGTGCTCTATAACAACAATTTGTTCAACATTAGACTGCATATATGACAGTGGTACCATAAGATTATATGTGTGTATGTATTTGTGGGTGTATACGTATGTATATGGAACCACTGTCTAATGGGAGCACACACACACATATATGGTCCCATAAAACAGTGGTCCCATATACGCACATATACACATATACAGACACATATACATACACACATATACATACATATACATATGTATGCCATGTTCTCCATAACAGTAATTTGTTCAACAGTAGACTGCATGTATGACAGTGGTCCCATAAAATTAAATCAGATTTTTACTGAATCTTTTCCACATTTAATATGTTTAGACACACAAATACTTACCATTGTGTTATAATTGCCTACAAAATTGAGTATGGTAATATGTTATGTAGGTTTGTAGCCTGGGAGCAATAGGCTATACCATATAGCCTAGGTGTATAGTAGGCTATACTATCCAGTTTTGTGTAAGTATACTCTATGATGTTCACACAGCAATGAAATCACCTAATTATGCTTTTCTCAGAACATATCCACATCATTAAGTAACACATGACTCTGTGTGTTTGTGTGTGTAAATATAAATAAAAATATCTAAAATCACTAGAAAATATCTCTTTAACAGAAAGTACATCAGTGAAGAAATAGAGGAAACAAAGACTTACAGAAGTGTAATTTAGAAATCAGTTGTAAATCCTACATTAACAATAATTATATTAAATGTAAGTGATTTATACACCGTACGTAGATTGTCGGGATTGACTTTTTAAAGACATTATCCAACAGCTTGACATATACAGTAGAAATGCTGAATATTCAAAGACATAAGTAGGTTAAAGGTAAAAGTGTAAAAAAGATATACCATACAAATAGTAACCACAAGAGAGATGAAATGGTTACACCAGTAGCAGACAAAAAAAATTAAGACTTGAATGCTTATGCTAATATCAGAAAATGGACTTTAGGACACACTGTTACCAGAGTCAAATAATGAAATTTCATAATGATAAGAACATCAATATATAACAGTCATAAACATTCATGCACTTAACAACAGAAATCCAAAATAAGTGAAAAGTTGAAGGAATGAAAGAGAAATTGGCAATTTGACAATAATAACTGGAGACTTCAACTCCCCATTTTCAATGATGGCTTGCACAATCATGCAAAAAATCAACAAAGAAATAGAAGACTATAAAAATAATATGTAACAACTAGGCCTAATAGACATGTATAAAACATTCTGCACAAAAATAGCAGATTATGCCTTCTTTTAATGTGAACACAAAATATTCTACAGGAGAAAGCACAATTAGGCTTTAAATAAGACTTAATAAGTGTAAAGGATTAAAGTTATATAAAGTATGTTCTCTGATCACAATAGAATGAAATTAAGTATAGCTAACAGAAAGAAATTTGGAAAATTCACAAATTTGTGGAAATTTGGTGACATCACAAAATAACTGATGGGTCAAAGAAATCAAAAGGAAAATTGGAAAATAATTTGAGATGAATAAATACAAAACATTGCATTACAAACCTTACGGAATGCAGCTAAAGCAGTGATCAGAGAGAATTTTACAGCTATAAATTTTACAAGTATAAATACCTAAATTAAAAAGAAGAAAGATTGGAATTACATTGAATCTGTAGATTGCATTGGGCACTATGGTCATTTTTAAAAATATTGTTACTTCTGATGGATGAACATGTGTTTATTTTTTTCATTTGTGTTATCTATTATTTCCTTTGTCCATGTTTTGTAGTTATCCCTGTAAATATGTTTCATTTCCTTGGTTAAATGTATTCCTATTCTATTGTAAATGGGATTGAGTTCTTGATTTGGTTCTCAGTTCTCAGCTACATGTTATTATTGGCATAAAGTGATGCTACTTATTTTTGTGCATTGATTTTGTATCCTGAAATTTTACTGAAGTAAATTATCAAATCCAGGCATCTTTTGGAGATGTCTTTGGGGTTTTCTAGGTACAGGATCCAATCATCAGGTGCTAACAGTGGGTAAACATGGACATATAGAGTGGAAAAATAGACACTGGAGACTCCGAAAGGAGGGGAGCGAGGGACAAAATACTACCTATTGGGTACAATGTGTACTATTGGAGTGATGGGTATACTAAATGCCCAGACTTCACCAGTAAGCAATATATCCATGTAACAGAACTGCACTTGTACCCTCTTCGCTATAACAATTTTTTTTTTAAAGGAAAGACAGACAGAAAGACAAAATCAGTAAACTAAACTTTCATATGAAGAAACTAAGGAAAGAACAGAAAACTAAACCTAGAACAAGTAGGAAAAAAGGAAATAAAAAATACTAGGTTAGAAATTAACAAAATATAAAAAAAAAAAAACCAGGAAAACAACAGAGAATTACCAAATTGCCCTTAAAAGGGGTTAATAAAATTGACAAACTTCAGTTAGACTGAACAAGAAAAGGGAGAGAAAATTCAAAATAATAACATTATGAATGAAAGAGCAGACATCTTAACCAAATTTATAGAAATAAAAAGGATTATAACAGCATACTATGAACCATCATATGAAAAATTGGATACATTAGATGAAATAGGTAAATTCCTATTTCACAAACTATGTATAAATAACACAAACTATGAAAACTGGCTTAATAAGAAGTAGAAAACCTGAATAAAACTATAAGGAGGAATTGAATTAATTTAAAAACTTTCTTCCAAGAAAAGCCCACAGCTAGGTGACTTAATTGGTAAATTCTGTCAAATGTTAAAATATTAAACCTACTGTTTGCAAACTAAAAGAAAAAATATATGAGAAAAGAACACTTCACAAATAATTTTATGATGTGAGAGCATCACCCTAATACAATGGCTGGAAAAATATATCACAAAAGAAGAAACTACAGACCTATATCTCTTATGAACATAGACTCAAAAACCCTGATGAAATATAAGCATGCCAAAAATGGTAACATATATATAACATACATATAAGTAAGTAATATATTCCATGAACATGTGTGATTTATCCCACTATTTCTGAATGGTTTAACATCCAAAAATTAATGTAATAAGCTATATTAAAACAATAAGTGACAAAAGCACATAATAATCCCAATAGACACAGAGAGAGCACTTGATAAAATAAAGTCAATCTGTGATAAAAAGCACTCAAAAAACTAAAAATAGAAAGAAATTTCCTCAACCTGAAAAAGGGCATCTTAAAAAATTGACAACTAATGCTGTACTCTATGGTGTAAGACTGAATGCTTTCTGCCCAAGATGAAGAACAAATCAGTTTTACTCAACCTTGTAGTGGAGGTTCTACTCAGAGCTACCAAGCAAGAAAAATAAATAAAAGATATCCAGATGGAAAGAGAAAAGTTAAATTGTATCTATTCACAGATGACATGAACTGGTATATAGAAAGTCTGAAGGAATCATTACATTTTTTTAAAGGGAAAATCAACTGTCAGACTAAGAAACAAGTTCATGTGTCTGCAGGATACAAGATCAATCTACAAAAATCGATTGATTTCTATATACTAGCAATAAATAATCCTAAAACAAAATGAAAAATGTAATTTCACTTACAACAGCATCAAAAATAATAACACACTTATGAATACATTTACCAGAAGTCCAAGATTTTTACTATAAAATTACAAAAAAATGATGAAAATAATTAATGAATACCTAAGTAGATGCAATAACATCCCATGTATTTGAATCAGAAGACAATATTCTGAAAATGGCAATGCTCCTCAAATTAATCTATACATGAAATGCAATCACTATCAAAATCTCAGCTGGATTATTTTTTTGCAGTAATTGACTAATTGATCCTAAAATTTTTATGGAAATACAAGGGTCCCAGAATAGCCAAGACAATCTTGAAAAAGAAGAAAATGATGAAGCAATCACATTTCCCAATTTCCAAACTTACTACAAAGCTGTAGTAATCAAGACTGAGTCATACTGACATAAGGAGAGACATGTAGATTATTGGAATAGAATTTATAGTCTAAAAACAAACCTTTGCATTTATAGCAATTGATTTTGACAAATGATGCCAGTACAACTGGATATCTAAATACAAAAAATGAAATTAGACATCATACCTCAAACTACATACCAAAATTAAATGAATTTACATCTAAAAATCAGAGCTAAAACTATTAAATTCTTAGAAGTAACATAAATACAAATCTTTGTTCTCTTGGGTTAGGTGATAGTGTCTTATAAGTGACACCCAAAGCACAAGACACAAATAAAGATAAATTAGACTTCATCAAAATTAAGAACTTTTGTTTTAACAGACACCAGAAAGAAAATATTTGTGTATTACATATTTGATAAAGGACTTGTATCCAGAACATATAATGACTTCTTACAATAAAGAATACATAAAGAACTCAACAGCAAAAAGACAAAAAGCCAGTTTTTTGAATAGCCAAGGTTTTGAAGACAGATTTCTTCGAAAAATGTATACAAATGGCCCATATACACATGGAAAGATGCTCAATATCTTTAGTCATCAGAGAAAGGCAAATCAAAGCACAATGAGATACTATCATGATATAGAGAAGGCTTAACTTTGGCAACTGCCTAACTCCCACTTTCATAGTGTTTCCTTCCCCTCCAGTTCCAATCCTTCATTTAGTCTACAAAATATATTGCAGAAAGGCAACAGAATTGTACAAATGCAGAGGGCACCATTTACATTACATTATATTGTAACAATGCTCCCTGGATAACTACAGTGTATCAGTATTGCCTCCATGTGTATGAAATTACAACAATGAGAAAACTTTAACGGAGAGTGGAGTCAAATTCTGTTGGCCTGATAACATCTAATTTCTCTCGAACAGTAGATGTGCCAGTGGAAGTTGCCAATTTCAACATCTGGATTGTATTGGAGACATGGTGAGGAATCTAAAGGTTATTAGTTTCCTTTTGCCCAGAACACCATCTTTCTATGGAAATATCTAGTGATATTTTGACCGTTGAAATATTGATTGAGGTATAACTTAATTCAGGCAAATGTCTTTCTACACAGCTAATCAGGAACCAGTCATTTCATAGGGTTAATTCTAGAGGGGGCTAGGTTCATTAAGTTTGATTCTACTACTTTCACAAACAGAAGATGGCTTTTGCCTTACAATTCACCAAACATACTGAATCATTTATTATAGCAGCTGTGGATGAAATATCAGCTGGAGAAGAGTTTGATCTCAGTAACCTGTAACATTAAGGTAGTAGCCATAATGATGTCAGTGAGATTCATCAGGAGAGCTCGCTTAGAGGCCATATTTATCTCTTGGATCCCAATCACACATGAGGGAATTTTGCTGGGAGAGTTTGGTCCATTTTATTTAATTGGATTTCTGGTGATATATAGTATAACTTCCCTGAAAATAAAACTATAAAAGTTTACATCTCACTATTTTCCCCTGTCAATAAGTTCTAGAGTTTTTTCTTTTTAACATCTTCTTAGTTTTCATTAGAAATCCTGGAATTTCTTAAGACTTACAGAATGCATTTGTACATTTTAAATATATACAAAATGAATGGAGAGGATGGAAAGAATTATACTACATAGAAGCATTCCTAAGACTTTCAGTTGATATAGGGTTGGGGCTTAGGATTCTGGGAACTTAAAAGTCCCTAGAAATTAAAGTGCTTGAAATATTAACATGTTATGTCTATGATACCTAGGTGGTTTTAAATTCTCCAGTCACAATATGTTAATATAATCCATTAGTAAATTTCTGTTAGGACATGTGCTTTATCATTGGGAAGGCTGGCCCTTAAATAATTGCCCACCACTCTACACCAGGCACGAGTGAATTATATTTCAGCATAGGGGGTATTTTTAAATTTAAAAGTGTTTTATGTTACCGGATGGCTAGTGAACTTTTGAGACTTGGAGACTATCAGAATTCCAAATATCATTTCTGTCCCTTCAAACTGTCAACCTAAGGTAAGTCATTCAATCTGTTAGACTTTAGTGATTTCATCTTCAGAACAGGGTAGTGTATACATACCTCACAGGATCATTTCAAAGCTTAAATAAGATAATGTATCTAACATGTGTGAAAACAACTAGCAGAGTAACTTACACATGAAGGGACATCATGGAAGTTAGTCAAATATTAATAAATAGTAGTAACAAACATTCATCCAACAGTATTGGTCAAATGTCCATGAGATTTGATAAATGCAAATTGACTCTGGATTGAGTAATATATTTGATTGTTCCTGAAGGTTTTCTGAAGGACTAAGGTTAATTGTTAATAAAGTATCTCACATCAGCACATAGAGAGGAAATGAAGACTTAAGTGACTGAAATATTTCAGACGTCAAACCCATTCTTAGTTCTGGAGTCTGAGTTTTTCAAATCCACTTCCTTCATTATAGAATTGCAATACACAGTGTTTAAGAGCATGAGCTTGAAAATCAGACCTCAAGGAATCAAGTCAAGACTCTGTCTCTTTCTAGCTGTTTGACCTTGGGCAAATTTACTGTGATTCAAAGTTTGCATCAGTATGGTAGTAGTACTAATAGAGTGATCTCCTAGGGTTGCTGTGAAGTTTAAATACATTAATTCAAGTTAAGCCTGGAACATCGTAAGCTCTTGTTGATGATGGCTTTTGTTTTTATTGCATGAACTTACTTAGGCCTTCTCTTCATTTAGCTATAAAAATACAGAGTAAGGTACTAAAAAGCACAATTTTAACTTCCTAAAAGCTGTTTAGTTTAACTCTTAGAATTTTTTGCCTTTAATCTCCTTCCATGAAGGCTTTAAACATTATTGCAGCTTTGGGAGGCATTTTTTTTTCTTTTTTGAAAACAATTATAATTTTTCTTTTCTTTTTTTTGTAATTCACAAAGATTTCCAAATCTTTTGAGAAAATTTCTCACATTTTTAATCAGAAACAAGGTGGGGGAGGGAACATGAATCTTTAACAGGTTGAGAGACAACTATGTAAAGAACAGATTCTTTGACAATGGGAACAAAACACTTTAATGGACAACCACAATGTCTTCTTTCCTTTTTTGACCTTTAATTGAAAGATTGAAGATAAGTAGTTCCTGTGAGAAAGCAAAAGGCTGATATACTTACCCTGTAGCCTAAAGTAAAAATGATTCCTGGCAGCTTTACTATATATTATGAATCACCCTCTTGTCACTCTAAGAAGTTCATAGCTAAGTAAAATGCTAGAAATGGATTGATGGTACTGTGACAGGCACCAGAACTGGTGGAAGAGGTGAAAGGCCTCTAGATAATAAAACTGGGTCTCCCTCAAGGCATTTTTTTGTAAAGCTGATGTTTCTGACCTAAAGCTATCCTGTCGTACTGTATCAGAAATGATTGCTCTTTAAATTTTTTCACTATTTTAGAACATACCAATCTGTACCATAAGGTTCTGGAAAGCCAAGTACATTTTATTGTCCTTTCAATTTAAATATTCCTGTGCCTTTTGGAATTATCTGGAGGGCAGAAGCATCCAAAAATAAACCCTAAAGCACTACTAGTCTTTGTTAAGGAGTTCATTGAAAATCTCTTAATAATCAGATGCTTGAAAAGAAACAACTGAAAAGAGAAAAGACTGGATTCAAGGCACTATTTGATATGTCACTTCAACAACTTACACAGTCACATATCATTTTTTTGGGTCACCTTTCCTCCAAGCCAATGAAACTTATGTGTCTCTTCATATAGTATTTAATTATAATTCAGCCACATTTGTTGATAGTCCTTGACAGATTTTAAAGTTTTCATGAAAAAGGCCTACTTTAATGTGGCATAGTTGACAGCCACCTCATCATGCAAATTAAGGGATCATTTGTTCCCTCCCCCAAATTTTCCTTCAATATTCTAGACTCATATAATATGCCAGGCATTATGATAAACACCTTATTATTCCAAGTGATACAAAAATTAAGGAGTGCATCTAGGTGATCAAAGTTAATCAAAGATGTATGCAAACTATATAATAAAAAGTAGCTTAAGATTGGTATAATGTGGAGGTGCAAGAACTTTCAGTGGGGTCTACATAAGGATCAGTTCAATGGTTGTGGAAAAGTCTAGAAAGCTTCCTTGATCTTTAATACTATGAGAGAACTGGAAGAGACAAGGACAGACAGAAAGAAAGAGAGAGAATCCTAGGTCTATGGATCTTAAGATGACATTGTACTGAGGAAAGAAAATGCAATCTGGTTTATGGAAGTGTGGGCAACCCCATGTGGCTTAAAGGTGGAACAAAAGAACTGAAGTAGGCAATAACTTTAAAGAAAATGGTTAAGTAAGGGCAATGGTGCTGTATCTGTAAAAAAAAAAAAAAAAAAAAAAGTACATCTTGGGGCCCCAATATCATTAAGTTAAAGGGAAGACTCAAGCTGGGAACTGCACACATGCCTCCCATTCTCTTCAGTCATTTCTCTGCTCACTAAGATAAATACACACGTGATTGCTTCATTTGGAAAGGCTAATCAGAAACTCAAAAGAATGCAACCATATGTCTCTCACCTACTTGTGACCTGGAAGCCCCTTCCCTATTTCCCACCTTTCTGGAAGTACCTGTGTATATGTTACAAATATTGATTATTGTCTTTTGTCTCCCTAAAATGTACAAAACCAAGCTGAGCTTGACCACCTTGGGTATATGTCATCAAGACTTCCTTCCTGATGCCGTGCCATGGGCGCATGTCCTTAACTTTGGCAAAATAAACTTCCTAAATTGACTCTGACCTTTCTCAGATATTTGGGGTTCACAAACTTAATATTAAACATGCTATTCAGCCATATTTAGACATATATACCATAAAAGAAGCCACACGTTGTAACAAAAATTGCTTGGGTTATGTTATTGGATAGACATAAGGGGTCTAATATGGAAGACTAAATAATCCCGCTACTTACTACTCACTGATTCCCAATGCTTGCATGATGTTAATCAAGTTATTTAATCTTTCAGAGCCTCAGTTATCTCAGTTATAAAATGAGAATCATGCCTCATTGAAATGAGAGAGTTCCCTGATCCCCCTTGCAGCATGTGTGACTGGGCTGTGGCTCATCTCTTTGGCTGCCATGTGCACTTAAACCCCTTACAGGAGGGGGAATACACAGACCGGCAGGTGCAGGAGCTGGGGCAATCACCCCTTGGCTCTGCCATCACAGTAGCATCCAGGGATGGGAGCTTGTGACTCCTGAAGCCTAAGTGGGCCTGTGTTACAGTGTGCTCTATTAACCTTCCTGTTCATGGATGGCTTGAGTGCTAACCAGCTCAGTGCCCTCTTGGTACCCAGGTCCTTGTCTGGTGTCCAGGAAGAATCAGGTAGCACAGGGACATGAAGTATGAATGTGAGGGTTTTACTGAGGGGCGGAGGTGGCTCTCAGGGGGATGGATGGGGAGTTCAAAGGGAAATGGAGTGGGAAGATGATCTTCCCCTGGAGTTTAGCCATCCATTGGCTGATCTCTCCAATCATCCCCAGCTGAACACTTCTCCGTGTACAAATGCTCCTTCTCTTCTCTCTGCTGGACTGTTCTGCTGTTGTTCTGCTCTTCTGTTAATCCTCTCATCTTCTCATCTGTCTGTCTGCTTGTGGAGCATGGGGTTGGGGTTTATATGGGTACAGGATAGGGGGGCATGGCGGGCCAAAAGGCAGCTTCTGGGTGTGAAAACAGGAATGACCATTTTAATTTAGGGCTGTGGATTTCCAGGCTTGAGTGTAGGGCCTTTGCCGGGGAACCACCCTCTTCTACCCAGTATTTTCCTGTCTCTTGTCTATATGATTTTAAAGGTTGCTTAGTTTACAGGTAAATACAGAAAATATGGTTGGCAATATTTAGGCATAAAACAAATATGATTAATAATCATAAACTCTATTGTTTTATAGAAATGTATCAAGTTGTTATCTATATAATTATTATGCTCATTAGAATTTAAGCTACTTCAGGACATGAACTTTTATTACATTTACTGCTCTATCCTTAATGATGAGAACGTTTCCTGGAGCATCACAGTTGATCACTATTTGTTAAATGAATGAATAATAGCCATACTCAATTTATTAGGAGTGATTATATTAATCACTGTCAAAATAAAACTTTAGGAAGACTAAACTTTCTGGAAGTTCTATGAGGAAGGATTAGAGTAAGAAGTATGGACCTTTATCAGGATACTGTCACAGGAAGCTAGACGACAATTAATGTATGATTGTTCTAAAAATAAATAGAATTAAGGGACAATATTCAAGAGACATTATGGTGGATGAATGAAATGCTGGGATGTAGAAACTGATCATATAAAGTTAGGATAAGGAGGGAGGTGAAAAAGGATAGGCCGTCTCAATGTCAATGAAGGAGTCCACAAGGCTTAAGGTTTTGAGCCTCAGCATTTTAGAAGGATATTGACCTTAATTTACCAAAATGAGAATGTCAGGAGTAAGAGCATCTTTGCAAAGGAAGGCAAGCAAGTCAATTTTAGATGTGTATACGTAGATATATACTGACTGTGTGTTTCCTAAGTCAGATGCTACGTAACGAGCTTCATATTCGTTATCACTTTAAGTCCTTCTCAATGGTCACATGACGTGGGCATAATGATTATGTACTTTTTACACAAGAGGAGACCAAAGCATACACATGGTGACTGAATAAAATTCCCAGGGTCACATAAAAAGGATGTTGGGATTGCTTGTAGGCTGTCTCAACTCCAGAGATTCTAACCATAAGGCTCCATTGCATAGTTTGAGTTTGCGATGCTACTGGGATATCAGAGAGAGGAAGGAATAAGTAGTCCAAGATCTTAAGTGAAAGATTTGTCATTTTACCTTGTAACTGGTGTATAATATGTCCTGATGAGTTTTATTTTTAAGAAATTCCTTTCAAAATTATTTTTGGAAATTATTATACTATAGAATCCTTTACCAAATATCCCATATTTATTTGCTCAATTACACATATTTATTTAATTCTATGCAGGGGGTGGTAAAAATAAGATTCAGTTAACATCTGCAGTGGATGTGGTAGAGGCCCCAGTGGAGAAAGAGACAGTAATGGGAAGAATCCTAGGTGATACTGACCTTTCACCCAGGCTGAAACTGACAACAATCCCCTGATATTTTACCATCAGCTTTTCGGGTTCTTATTTTCCACATGAATTTCCTCAGAAACTTTGATATATAATCATCTCAATTCTCAGTGGTCAATTTTCAATTTTAAATATAAATGGTGAGAGCAGTTTTTATGTTGCACTTAGTTGATTCATGAGATGAACATTAACAAATGTCCTTGAGAATACCCCTGTCTCCTGTGTATCCAATCATTATCATTCTAGTGACATGCACAACTTTAGCAACATTTCTGATTTATCAGAACCTTCTTCTTTGCTTACATTTTTGCTATCATGTTATATCCCAACAAATGCTTAATTGCTAATCAAATTCATTTTTAGGACATGGCATTTTCAGTATCAAACTGGATGCTGCTGTCCAGGCCTAACAAATTGATGGAAATGTGATTTCAGGAACCTGATAACCGAAGCAATAATTTACAGTTGATTTTACTAGACAGGAAGTAGTTCTGTGTCCCATAATCTACAGTGATACTAAAGTAGTCTCTATTTAGCTACAAGGCCTTGTGGGCCCAACATTTCTTTTTTTAATGGATTTTGCATTATTCCCTTAATGAGTAGACAAAGTTAGTCTAAAACAGACTATGGGGTTGTGTCTGGAATGTGTCTTAAGTCAGGGACTCAATTAAAAACTATTATTGTTAGACATTCATTAGGCTTGAATATGAGGGTGGTTGCCAGTACAAAAGCTTTTTTGTACAGTTTTATGGAATTTTGCCTTTCTCTTTTTAATCTCATGATTTTTTGAAATTTTGATTTGTATTAGAGTAAAAATAAAGGCATGCCTTCTTTTCAACACTGTATCCTTCACAATCTGTGGACAGATTCCTGCCCCTGACATGTTCTCAATGAATGTTTATTAAATTGGGTGGAAGTTGCGATTCTGAAATAATTAAAACAGGAGAGCACAGAAGCTGTGTTTAAAACATACCCTACAGTCTGTCCTCATGTGGGATATCTTGTCATTTAAGAATACTTAGCTCTGGTGCAAATCAACACTGAAGTAATTTGGTTGGCATGCAATACTCCCAAGTTCCTTAACTCAAGAGAATCTGAAAATTGCCAGCACAGAGAAAGATGTCAGCATGAAGCAAGACTATTGAGCAGGAACACACATATATTGAGGAACGCTGATGAGGAAGGTCAGGATTCACTTCTTAGGAGTCATGTTTTTCGTTTGTTTTCCCACCAGAAACTCACCAAATATTGTGCCCCTAGCCTTCTGCTGGAACGTTGAAATGTACTGAGACAGACCCTAAACTGGAGTTTGCTAAACAGCTTCTTTTCTAGAAAATTTGAATGACTTTAATAATGACAGAAATAATTTCTTCCCATAGAGTCAAGAAAGGGGGGTTACAAATGAAGATCCTTTAGAGGAATGGATTTGATGCAAGGTAGTAACAAGTCCCCAAGCGTCTTTGAGGCTCTTCCTTGACTGCCATGCTAAAGACGTTCATCTTGACTCCTTACTAAGCTCACTACTTCCTAGGTGCAGAAAGCATAAAGCATATTGCAGAGCCTGAGTATGGCTCCAAAGCACAGCAGAGGCATGTCGGTATTCAGTGGCTAGATTGTTATCATTCCAGCAGCTACACATTTACTGGACAAAGTGCTCTTTTCTTTAGGATTAATTTGGTTTACATCACAATGGGTGCAGTGGATGAGTTAGAATCTTTAAGCTTTTTCTAGCTTAGTGAAAGCTTGATTTGTCCTGGAAAATAAAAATGAAAATACAAAAAGGCTTTCTCATCTTTGAACAGCTTTTTTTTCTCTCTCTCTGTTTTTTGTTTTGTTTTGTTTTGTTTTTCAGTAAACAGCAGAGCTACTAAGCAGAAGTGACATTCCAAATGGGTGGTGAAAGCAATAGACCATAAAAAAAATAAGGTAAAAATCTCTATTTGAACTCCATTCATTTGGAATTTATTATTACATCGAGACAGACCAGACATATGTTTACTTTTAGAAGGGGTTACTACCCCAAAATGCAATAAAACACAACAAAATGTTATCATAGATGACTCTGACCAATTTAGGTTCCTTTTCAACTATCTTAAGCAAGAATATTTGCTAACAATTAGTATAAAGTTTCAATAAATAGAAAACAAATAAAAATAGAAGTGATGTTGATATAATTATTAATATGTCAGAATGTTCCCCATTAAAAGGTTGATTTTTTTATTAATATCCATGTTGGTACCAATTATTTTGTATCATAGAAAAGGAATTTCTTATGAATTACTTAGAGGGAAGGCACTTGGTGCCAATCTGAATGAAAATGACAGACATTTATTGACTAATATGTGCCAGCACTATGCCTACATTACTGAATTTAATTATTACAACAAAGATAGAAGGTGGGTACATTTTTATTATGTTTTATAGACTAAGATACCATAGCTTAAAAAGTTAAAAGCAATTTGCCCAAGGCCAAATGGCTAATAGGTGGCTGAGACAAGGCTGGGAGCCTAGTCTGTCTGATACTGAATCATGTGCCTTTAACTCCTTTGACACACTGTTTCTTGATTTCTGCTGACAAAGTGATTTCAATGTACAATCCCTAGCATAGCAGCATAAAGACAGTAATAAAGTAGGTTAAATGAAGAAATGCTGTATAATGTACATATGTACATGTAGCCTGGCTGTATATTGGTCAGATTTTTAAAATCATGTTGTTTTAGTTAAGTATGAGGATTTGTTCATGTGTGTGTGTGTGGTTGATCTTGAAGCACTAAAGTCAGAAGGGCATGAATGTAGTAAATAAATGGCCAGTGCAAAAGTGGGTGAGACAGGAGGGAAGGGTCCCTTATAGAAACAGTGGAACTAGAAAGCAGAAGCTCCTTTGGGAGGCTGAGGCAGGCAGGTCATGAGGCCAAGAGATCGAGACCATCCTGGCCAATACCATGAAACCCCGTCTCTACTAAAAATACAAAAAAATTAGCCGGGCGTGGTGGCACACGCCTGTGATCCCAGCTACACGGGAGGCTGAGGCGGAAGAATCACTTGAACCCAGGAGGCGGAGGTTGCAGTGAGCCGAGATTGTGCCACTGCACTCCAGCCTGGCGGCACAGCAAGACTCCGTCTCAAAAAAAAAAAAAAAAAAAAAAAGAAAGCAGAAGCTCAGTTTCACAACTGTTAGCATCCTAAGACCCTACACACTTTAGGCCATTCTTTACTCTTAGGTACTGAAGACATTGGAGACCACATTCCAAAAGAAGTTACATAAAAAACCTAAAAGTCTGCTAGTATTTCAAAATGTAAAACATTTCCCCATTGCTATATTTAAAAAAATAAGATGGAAGAGGTAAGTTCCTTTTGTTATGTTTTCATTTAAAGATGATTTTTATTTTGTTGATGGATTAAATTAGAAACTTTACCGGGCTTTGTAATAGCCATAAATAAAAATGCATTTCTCTAAAATGTATAAATTCAGATATTCACTAGTTCAGACTTTCATTACCACCAATAATTATGAGCTAAATACACTTTCATATTATGACTAGATAGAGTCTGGCTCTGAACTTCTCTGGCGTAGCATACTACTGTTGAACCACACGTTTAAAAACTCCACTTAGCCTTTTACCGAATAGACTGTAACAGCCTCAAAGGACAGAATATTGGCCTTGCTGTCAATAATTGATGGACTAGAGTCTACCCATAGGCTTTCATTTAATAGACTGCAGGATATAAATGACCTAAAAAGTGTGAATTAGTATATTAAAATAAAATTCAATCTCAGCACAGGATCATTTTTACACTTTCTATTTTAAAATTTAAGACATGATTACAGTTACAGGAAAAGTTGACTCGTTCATCTCCCCTAAGACCTCTTCACACACCTTTTAAAAACAGAAAACTAAAAGAGAGGGGAAGTAGGCTGATGAAATCCATAGCTGGACCTTACTTATCACTGGCTAACAGAGGACAGAGGGAAGAACGCATAAACACTTATGCCCACCCTCAAGAGAAAATGTAGGACTGGATAGGATTTAATCCTTAATTCTTAATGCTAGTCATTTATCAAGCTAAACTATCTGAGCAATTAAGTATGCACCATCTGGAAATCTAAACCTGAACATCATAGAAAAATAAGAACCAGCAAAGTGGAAAGGGACAAGTGGAAAGTGCCTGTTAAAGAAGTGACTCAGTGCTACTCTTTAATCCAGTGACTATTTAGGACTAGATGCCCAGCAAATAGGTGAGAAAGATCGAAAAGGAGGAGAAACAATTATATAGCAGAGGCTCTGCCTTAGAGGAACTCAAGTCTACCTGAGGCGATAAGACGTATGTAAATATAACACAGTTAAGTGACTATATGCTATGGAGAGGGTTATGTCCCACAAAATTTGTATGTATGTAATAATCTCTAATATGACTGCATTTGGATATCAGGGTTTTAGGAGGAAATTAATGATGTCATAAAAGTGGGATGCTGGCTGGGTGTGGTGGCTCACGCTTGAAATCCCAGCACTTTCGGAGGCAAAGGTGGCTGGATCATGAGATCAGGAGTTCGAGGCCAGCCTGTCCAATATGGTGAAACCCCATTTCTGCTAAAAAATGCAAAAATTAGCCAGGCATGGTGGCACAGGTCTGTAGTCCCAGCTACTCCAGAGGCAGAGGCAGGAGAATCGCTTGAACCCAGGAGGTGGAGGTTGCAGTGAGCTGAGATCGTGCCATTGCACCCCAGCCTGGGCAACAGAGTGAGACTCCATCTAAAAAAAAAAGTGGGATCCTAAGCCAATAGAATTGGTGGCCTTATAAGAAGAAGAAGAGCAAGCTCTCTCTTTTCCTCTACACACACTCTAAGGAAAGGGCTTTGTGTGCACACAGCAAAAATGTGGCCATCTGCAAGCCAGGAAGAAGGTCATCACCAGGAACTGAATTGGCTAATACCTCAATCTTCGGCTTCCTAGCCTCCAGAAGTGTGAGAAATAAATTTCTGTCAATAAGCCTCTTGGTATGCGGTATTTTGGTTTGTCAGTCCAAACTGACTAATACACTATATAAAGCAGCAAATGATTTTCAACTCTCATAAATGTCATAGAGAATTCGATGGGGACCCTTGCTGAGGCAATCAGGATAGCCTTGCTCTAAAGGAGACAGAAGACTTCTCCCTTAAGAAGCAAAGCAAAGGCTTGGGTGTGCAAGTTAGACAGTATGAACACAAAAACAGCGAAGTAAGCTGATAATGGCTGCTCTGAGCATAGCCAACTGAAGTAGAGGTTCATGAAGAGGAAAAGAGGGAGGGAGATGGAGTCACAGGACTGAGTTGGGACCAGACAATGGGATTTTTCAACACCATGCTCAGGAATCTGATGTCACAGTGAAACAACCTACAATTTTAGGATACTATATGGAGCTGATGTGTATTGAAAGACTGGAGAACGGTAGATAGACATAAAGCAGGAAGTCCAATTTCAATGTTTTACATTAGTCTAATCAGGTGACGAGGAGAGCCCTACCTCTAATGGTGACAGCTAATCAGAGGTTTTATCATCTTATGAATTAGGAAAGAGTAAAAAAATTATTATGTTGGCATTGCACCCGATTCTGAGTGTGCTAAGAAGGGGAATTTAGAACACAGCAATGATTGAGACACAGCCTGAATAGCTCTAAAGGAAAGCACAGGACCATACACAGAGTTATATTTGAAGTTTGTTGTTGAATGGGACAACTGGGACTTTAGTTAACTCTTGTAAAGATTGAAAACTAATTTGTTCTCTAATCCAGACCTATATCTTTGACTGCTACAGGTGTGTTTTTCCAGTGCCTTACTGGATGTGCCATGAGTACATCAAAGTAAAGCCCAACTGAAATAATCTTCTATCAGCCACTATCAGCTCAGGAGCCCAAAATTATTCTTCTTCCTCTTCACACCCCATTTTCAAGGGGTCAGGAGATTAAATTATGCCAGAAACCTCAGAACAATGCTGCCCCTCCCTTTTGCATGATGTTCCAGTGACATCTTCAATGGCATGAACTACTGAAAAAATTAACCTCTTGGTCTTCCTGCTTCTAGCCTTGCCCCCTTCACAACTGTCTCCACTATCACAAAGACATATTTTTCTAAAATGCAAATCTGTTCATGACAGTAATCTGTTTAAAATCAGTCCTTTCTTTCCTCATTATTTGTAAAATAATCACAAACACCTTAGCATGACATTATTCAAATCTGGCTTGACTACTCCCCATCTTATTATTAATGGGATGAAATCTAATTCACCTCAAGTTATTGTTTTTGATGACTGTTTAGTTATACCTTGTGGAGATTTATATAACCAAAGATAGCTTACTACTTCAGAAAAATATCTCTGTCCCTCTTAGACTTCCTCAGATTAGGAAGACATAATGAGTTCCTGTAAAGATGCTAGTAACCCAGAGAATAATACTTGTATTAATTCATGGAAATCAGACTCTTATAAGAAACTATAGCTGTTGAGACAGGGTATCATGATGTAAATGCCTGGCTAGAATGGATTAAATTTTCTGACCACACTCTAAATAAAAGTGACTGTTATGCTTGTGTGCACGGTAGGCCAGAGGCCCAGGTTGTCTCCTTTCCACTCGATAGTCCTCTAATCAACAGGACGTGGACTGCATAGTAGTTCTTTTTCAAAATCCTACAGCCTAGGATAACAAATTGTGTGAAACTCTCTCTCTCTGGTATTTCCTGAAGTTCAGCGCTCTGTGGGTCAACCCCCAAGGGCCATACAGCCTCCATCTTCCAAGGCAAAGTTTGCCTCATGTCTCTCAGGAGAGGGGGAGAACTTAGTGTTCCTCGGAAACTTAACAAGATGCAGTGAACTCAGGCACTTCCGAGAGTTGACCCATCAGTCTGTCCTTATTCATCCCTGACCGGGTGTAGAGTGGTGTTGTAGAGGACCTTTACTGGATACTCTGCCAAATAATTAGAGTGGTGCTTGTGCTCTAGTTCCATTGACAATCCCTTTTATCATGGCATTTCATTAACTGGGAAAAGAAAAACACATCATAAAACAAGAGAAACTTTCTCTTCTACTCAAGCATCTCTCTCCTTTCTTTCCTGGCGTTAGGATGTGATACCTAGAGAAGTTGCATCCATGTTGCAATGATGAGAATGAAACACCTGCAAAGAATGGCAGCGTAGACACCTGAAAAGAGTCTGGATCTGATGATACCCTTGAGCAGAAGCACCTGCCTTGGTCTGCCTAAGTCTGGATTCTCCATTACGTAAGAGAAGTAAAACTCTGTTTAAGATCGTGGTAATTGGACTCTGTATTTTTTTCTGCCTACATTTCAAGCTAATAAGATGAGTAAGGAAATCCATGCTTTTGACAAACATATGAAAAAAAAATTGTATTAGTTTTCAGGATTGCTATGCCCTCAAACTTAGTGGCTTAAAACAACACGAATTTGTTATTTTGCAGTTCTGTATGTCAGACGATTGACAGAGTTCTCCCAGGGCTAAAATGAAGGTGTTGCTGAACTGTGTTACTTTCTGGAGGCTGTGGAGAAGAATCCCTTCTTTTTTCTTTAGTCTATGCCTTTCTTCCTCCATTTCAAAAACATTCCTCTGTAGTTATATCTCTCTCTGACTCCAGAAGGAAAAGGTTGTCTGTTTTTAAGGACCCATGTGATTAAATTGGCTCTGCTTAATCCAGGATAATCTCCGTAAATTCTGGTCCTTAACTTAATCACACCTGCAAACTCCCTTTTGCCATGTAAACAACATATCCATAGGATCTAGAGATTACGATATGGAGATTTTTGGGTAACTGTTACTCTCCCTACAACAAAAACACAAAGAAAACTATAAAACTTGTGAATTGTATTACCTTGTTTCCTGATATAACACAAGTTTCTTGTGCAGAGCCATACAAATAGTAGAAGGACAATGAAAAAATAGCTATTTTAAAAGACATGGGAAGTATTATATGAATTTCGGATGTTCCATACTATAGTAATACCATTATATCAGCAATAATCCACCTTTCCAGGATGGATAATGAGCCTGAACATCCCTTAAATTGGGAAAGCTAAAAATTGAATTAGGCAGAAATAATGAAAAATTCTTATTATTCACACATGGGTTGTTGCAATTTTTCAGCAGGACTGATTATAGAGGTAGAACATTTTTTAGAACAAATGGCTGCTTTTCAGGAAAAGAAGTAGTTTTAGAAATCAGAAAGAAAATTTCATACAAAAACTTATGCAATAATAAATAGTTAAAAATCCTTTACAATTTATCATGTGAGTTTTTAACCTTTGCTGTACAACTTAAGCCTACATTTCTCTAGTATTATGGTACAACATTAAAAAGGCATTTGTGATTATTATCTTTTAGTTTATCATGCAAATATATTAAACCACTAAATCATTTGGTTCATTTGCAAAAATTCCTTTTGGTTTCTGTGCCCTTGCCATATCTGCTGTCAACAGACATGCCTGCATTCTCATAATTTAGCATTTAGGTTACCTAGTTTATTTAATTCTAAGGTCTCTTTCTTATAATATAGTCTATATGCTACTGCCAGAATAACCTCAGAAAGAAAATTTTACAAGTATTCTAAATTTGTAATGGATACACTCATTTAAGGAAAGCTTGATTAATCGTCCACGCTTTGCTTTAGCACCTCCCGTGCTAAAAAAATAATACAATGTTTTGCAAGGTTCTCCATACTATTTTTTGGTTTTTCAGAAAATGTCCATTCTTATTTTTATTTAACTTTCTATTTTCACTTGAAAACCACATACATTAATTTAAGTCTCTCTTCTACACACTAAATTTTCAAATATTTAAAGAGTGTTCTCATGTCTCTCCTAAATCATATCTTGTCTCAGTTAAGCATTTTCTGTTTCTCCTTCTCATCCATATTACAATTGGAAATTCAACATCTTTCTACCCTTTTATTTTCGATATGTCATAGTTCAGTAAAGATACACTGAAAACTTTACTGCTTCAGTTAAGTTGAGTATTCCTAAAACCAGATGAGTGCAGTGTACAGGGGAGAAGGTAGCTCTGGCCTTAGTTTTTTATATTGCCTTCAATTGCCGAGTTCTGTTATTTTCATGTTATATTTTCTTCCATGACATTTCATATAACTTACAGAAAATAAAGTCCCTCTAATACTGATCTTTAATAATTTTACATTTTAAATAGTTTTTCTTATTGTACATGTAACACCTGTTTACTATAAATAATAAAGATAAGTTTAAAAATAAAATAAAAATAATAATCTCAGCATTCAAAGACTTACTAACCATTAGAAACTAAGTGTAATAATCACATTTCCTAATAATATTAATAGCAATGGTAATAGTATCATATTAATAATCAATTAAATGATTTGAATTAATCTTCTCACCAAGGACAATTAGAATTGATAGAGATCAGTGATAGAGGAAGTGAGAAAGAGAGATAGGTACAAACAGGTCTAAAGATATATAGATAACCTTGAACACAAATAAGATGAAGAATATTTTACTGGGACTATATCTAAAAGAACATAGAAATCAAAAGAGGTTAACCAGCATTTGGGGTGGCATTTATTTTCGTAGTGTTTGACAAGAACTTCTGATAACATACGGGGCAGGGAAAAGAACATCTTTGGAACCCAGGGATCAAAAAGCATGGAAGTTGCAGTAAATTCAATTATTTGGGTTGGGATTCTAAAGGGCTACAATTTAGTATAAGAGTGAACTGGAAACAGAGACTCTCAGAGACACTGCAGAACAAAAACAAAAATAAAACAAAAGAAAAATTTTAAATATTCTTAATTCCCAGATTTCTGTCCTTAGATACTTGGAGTAAATGTGAGTCATTTATACTGGATATCAAAATTATTCTAATCTTCAAATTATATCTACAGATAAATTTCTTTTTAAAATTTATTTTACTTTAAGTTCCAGGATACATGTATAGAACTTGCAGGTTTGTTACACAGGTATACGTGTGCCATGGTGGTTGGCTGCATCTATTGACCCATTCTCTACTTCTCTACATTTCCTCCCCTTGCCCCCCACCTGCCAACAGGCCCTAGTGTGTGCTGTCCCCTCCTTGTGTACATGTGTTCTCATTGTTCAACTTCCACTTGTCAGTGAGAACATGCAGTGTTTTATTTTCTGTTCCTATGTTAATTTGCTAAGGATGATGGCTTCCAGGTTCATTCATGTCCCTGCAAAGGACATAATCTCATTCCTTTTAATGGCTGCATAGAATTCCATGGTGCACATGTATCACACTTTCTTTATCCAGTCTTTCACTGATGGGCGTTTGAATTGGTTCCAAGACTTTGCTATTGCAGTGTTGCAATAAACACATGTGTGAATGTATCTTTATAGTAGAATGATTTATATTCTTTTGGGTATGTACCCAGTAATGGAATTGCTAGATCAAATGGTATTTCTGGTTCTGATCCTTGAAGAATCACCATATTTTCTTCCACAATACTTGAACCAATTTAGATTCGCACCCACAGTGTAAAAGCATTCCTATTCCTCCATAGCCTAGCCAGCATCTATTTTTATTGGTTTTTTTTTCTTTTTACTTTAAGTTCTGGGCTACATGTGGAGATCTTGCATGAATGTTACATAGGCTTACACACACCATGGTGGGTTGCTGCCTCCTTCCCCCTGCCATCACCTTCATTAGGTATTTCTCCTAATGTTATCCCTTCCCAATTTCCCCACTCCCTGCTCTTCCTCACCTATACCTCCACCCCCCAACAGACCCCAGTGTGTGATGTTCTCCTTCCTGTGTTCATGTGTTCTCATTGTTCAACACTCACTTGTGAGTGAGAACATGTGGTGTTTGGTTTACTGTTCTTGTGTCGGTTTGCTGAGAATGATGGTTTCCAGCTTTATCCATGTCCCTTCAAAGGACATGAACTCATCCCTTTTTATGGCTGCATAGTATTCCATGGTGTATATGTGCCACATTTTCTTTATCCAGTCTATCTTTGATGGGCATTTGGGTTGGTTCCAAGTTTTTGCTATTGTAAATAGTGCTGCAATAAACATACATGTGCATGTGTCTTTATAATAGACCTATTTATAATCCTTTGGGTATATACCCAGTAATGGGATTGCTGGGTCAAATGGTATTTCTATTTCTAGATCCTTGAGGAACTGCCACACTGTTTTCCACAATGGTAGAACTAATTTACACTCCCACCAAAAGTGTAAAAGTTCTCCTATTTCTCCATATCCTCTCCAGCATCTGTTGTCTCCAGATTTTTAAATAATTGCCATTCTAACTGGTGTGAGATGGTATCTCAATGTGGTTTTGATCTGCATTTCTCTAATGACCAGTGATGATGAACATTTTTTCATATGTTTGTTGGCCTCGTAAATGTCTTCTTTTGAAAAGTGTCTGTTCATATCTTTCATCCATTTTTTGATTTTTTTTTGTATATTTGTTTTCTTTCCTTGTAGATTCTGGATATTAGCCCTTTGACAAATGGGTAGGTTGCAAAATTTTTTCCCATTCTGTTGGTTGCCAGTTCACTCTAATGATTGTTTCTTTTACTGTGCAGAAGCTCTTTAATTTTATTAGATCCCATTTGTCTATTTTGGCTTTTGTTGCCATTGCTTTTGGTGTTTTAGTCATGAAGTCCTTGACTTTTTAATAATCACCATTCTTACTGGCATGAGATAGTATCTCATTGTGGTTTTGATTTGCATTTCTCTACTGATCAGTGATGTTAGACTTTTTTCATATGTTTGTTGGCTGTATAAATGTCTTCTTTGAGAATTGTCTCTTCATATACTTTGCCCACTTTTAGATAGGGTTGTTTTTTTCTTGTAAATTTAAGTTCCCTGTAGATTCTGGATATTAGATGTTTGTCAGATGAATATCTTGCAAAAATTTTCTCCCATTCTGTAGATTGTCTCTTCACTCTGATGATAGTTTCTTTTGCTGTACAGAAACTTTTTAATTTAATTAGATTCAATTTGTCAACTTTGGCTTTTGTTGCAATTGCTACTGGCATTTTCATCATGAAGTCTGTGCCCATGCCTATGTTCTGAATGGTATCGCCTAGGTTTTCTTCTAGGGTTTTTATGGTGTTGGGTTTTACATTTAAGTCTTCAATCCATCTTGAGTTAATTTTTGTATAAGGTACAAGAAAAGGGTTGAGTTTCAATTTTCTGCATATACCTAGCCAGTTTTACCAGCACCATTTATTGAATAGGAGATCCTTTCCCCATTGCTTGTTTTTGTCAGGTTTATCAAAGAGCTGATGGTTGTAGATGTGTGGCACTATTTCCAAGGTCTCTGTTGTGTTCTATTGGTCTATATGTCTGTTTTTGTACCAATACCATGCTGTTTTGGTTACTGTAGCCTTTTACTATAGTTTAAAGTCAGGTAGTGTAATGCCTCCAGCTTTGTTCTTTTGGGTTAGGATTGTCTTGGCTATATGGGTTCTTCTTTAATTCCATATAAAATTTAAGGTAGTTTTTTTTCTAATTCTGTGAAGAATGTCAATGGTAGTTTGATGGGAATAGCATTGTATCTATAAATTATGTTGGGCATTATGGCCACTTTCACAACATTGATTCTTCCTAGCCTTGAGGATGGAATGTTTTCCATTTGTTTGTGTTCTCTCTTATTTCCCTGAGCAGTGGTTTGTAATTCCCCTTGAAGAGGTCCTTCACATCCCTTGTGAGCTGTATTCCTAGGAATTTTATTCTCTTTGTAGTAATTGTGAATTGGAATTCATTCATGATTTGACTCTCTGCTTGTCTATCGTTGGTGTAAAGGAATGCCTGGAATTTCTGCGCATTGATTTTGTATTCTAAGATTTTGCTAAAGTTGTCTATGAGTTTAAGGAATTTTGGGGCTAAGCTGGTAGGCTTTTCTAAATACAAAATCATGTCAACTGCAAACCAAGACAATTTGACTTCCTCTCTTTCTATTTGAATACAGTTTACTTCTTTCTCTTGCCTGATTGCCATGCCCTGAACTTCTAATACTCTGTTAAGTAGGAATGGTGAGAGGGAGCATCTTTGTCTTGTACTGGTTTTCAAAGGAAATGCTTCCAGCTTTTACCCGTTTAATATGATACTGGCTATAGGTTTGTCATAAACAGTTCTTATTGTTTTGAGATATCTTCCATCAATACCTAGTTTATTCAGAGTTTTGAACATGAAGGGATGTTGAATTTTATCAAAGTTCTTTCTGCATCTATTGAGATAGTTATGTGGGTTTTGTCTTTGATTCTGTTTATTTGATAGATTATGTTTATTGATTTGTGTATGTTGAACCAGCCTGGCAACCCAGGGATGAAGCTGACTTGATGACGCTAGATAAGTTCTTTGATGTGCTGCTGAATTACGTTTTCTAGTAATTATTTACAGAATAATTTTGCATTGATGTTCATCAGGGATACTGGCCTGAATTTTTCTTTTTTTGTTGTGTCTCTTCCCAGTTTTGGTATCAGGAAGATGCTGGCTTCATAAAATGAATTAGGAAGGAGTCCTTCTTTTCAGTTGTTTGGAATCGTTTCAGAAGGAATAGTACTAGCTCCTCTTTATACCTCTGGTAGAATTTGGCTGTAAATCCTTCTGGTCCTGGGCTTCTTTTGGTTGCTAGGCTGTTAATTACTGCCTCAATTTCCGAACTTGTTATTGGTCTATTCAAGGTCTACTTCTTCCTCGAGTAGTCTTGGGAGGGTGTATGTGTCCAGGAATTTACCCATTTTCTAGACTTTTCTAGTTTATTTGCATAGAGGTGTTTATAGTACAGCTCAGCAGAAACTCTACAAGCCAGAAGAGACTGGGGACCAATATTCAATATTCTTAAAGAAAAGAATATTCAACCAAGAATTTTATATCCAGCCAAACTAAGCTTCCTAAGTAAATGAGAAATAAAATATTTTCCAGACAAGCAAATGCTGAGAGATTTCATTACCACCAGACCTGCCTTGCAATATTTCCTGAAAGAAGCACTAAATATGGAAAGGAAAAACTGGTACCAGCCACTGCAAAAACACACTAAAATACAAAGACCAATGACAATATGAAGAAAGTGTATCAACTAATGTGAAAAATAACCAGATAAGCATCTTGATGACAAGATCAAATTCACACATAACATTACAATACTAACCTTAAATGTAAATGGGATAAATACTCCAATTAAAAGACACTTTGCAAATTGTATAAAGACTTAAGATCCATCAGTGTGCTGTATTCAGGAGACCCATCTCACATACAAAGACACTCATAGGCTCAAAATAAAGGGATGAGGAAAAATTTACCAGGAAAATTTCCAGACAAGCAAATGCTGAGGAACTTCATTACCATCAGACCTGCCTTGCAAAAAATAAGCAGGGATTGCAATCCTAGTCTTTGACGAAACAGAGTTTAAACCAAAAAAGATCAAAAGAGACAAAGAAGTGCGTTACATAATGGTAAAGAGAACAAATCACCAAGAAGAGTTAACTATTCTAAATACATATGCACCCAATACAGGAGCACCTAGATTCATAAAACAATTTCTTAGAGACCTACAAAGAGACTTAGACTCCACACAACAATAGAGGGAGACTTAACACCCCACTGTCAATATTAGGCAGATCAACAAGACAGAAAATTAACAAGGATATTTGGTAGTCGATCTCAGCTCTGGATCAAGTGGACCTAACAGACATCTACAGAACTCTCCACCCAAATCAACAGAATATATGTTCTTCTCAGTGCCACATGACACTTATTCTGAAATCGACCACATAATTGAAAGTAAAACACTCCTCAGCAAATGCAAAAGAATAGAAATCATAACAGTCTCTCAGACTACAGTGCAATCAAATTAGAACTCAAGATTAGGAATTCACTCAAAATCACAAAATTACATGGAAATTGAACAAACTGCTTCTGAATGACTCCTGGGTAAATAAGGAAATTAAGGCAGAAGTCAAGAAGTTCCTTGAAACCAATGAGAACAAAGAGACAATGTACCAGAATCTCTGGGACACAGCTAAAGTGATGTTAAGAGTGAAATTTATAGCACTAAATGTCCACATCAGAAAGCTAGAAAGATCTCAAATTTACACCCTAACATCACAATTAAAAGAGCTACAGAGGCAAGAGCAAACTAATTCAAAAGCTAGCAGATGACAAGAAATAACTAATATTAGGGCAGAATTAAAAGAGATAGAGACACAAAAACTCCTCCAAAAAAAAAATCAATGAATCCAGGAGCTGGTTTTTTGACAGACTGGTAGCCAGACCAATAAAGAAGAAAAGAGAGATGAATCAAATAGAAATAACAAAAAATAGTAACAGAGATATTACCATTGATCTCACAGAAATGCAAACTACAAATAAATTTCTACATATATCTGTTACATAATCAAAATAAACACATCTATCATCTATATGATTAAAAACTAAAAAGAAACAAATAAACAGAAAAACAGAGCTCTAGATATTGGAATGTAAAATATTTTAATTAAGAAATAAGCTAAGACTTCTGAAAGAAAAATAATAACAATATAGAAGGGGTCATATAAAATATATTCTAGAACTGAATAATACCAGATATAAAGTTAAGAATCCAACACATCAATTTAACAGGCTAATCTCTATCACAGTCACGAAAGTAAAATTCCTTAACAAGATACAAGAATATCAAATACAGCTATACATAAAAGGTATAACACATCATGAAGAAGTATGGTGTAGTCCCAAGGTTGATTTAACATTTGAAAATCAATCAGTGTAATTCATACCACCTCCTTAATTAAAAGAAGGAGAAAAACTGATTCTTTTGATAAAGGCAGAAAAAGCACCAGATAAACTTCAACACCTGTTTATTGCAAAAAAAAAAAAAAATCCCAAACAAGCTAGGAATATAACGAAATTTTCTTAATCAGACAAAAAGTTCTACAAAAAAAATATTACATTTAACAGCATACTAATAATATATCTAACAACTTCCCCTGATACAGAAACAAAACAAGAATGCCAACTAACTCGATTGGCCTTAGTTGTTGTACTGGAAATCTTGGTCAGCAGAAAAAGTTATACATCATGATCAATTGAGATTTACCCCTGGGATTCAAGGGTGATTCTACATCTGCAAATCAATAAATGTAATACACTACACACACAAATGAAGAATAAAATTTATGTTACCATCTCAATGAATGCAGAAAAAGCATTTAATACAATTCATCTTCTTTTTTTTTTTTTTTTTTTTTTTTTTTTTAGATGGAGTTTAAATCTCGTTACCCAGGCTGGAGTGCAATGGCATGATCTCGGCTCACTGCAACCTCCGCCTCCTGGGTTCAAGCAATTCTCCTGCCTCAGCCTCCTGAGTAGCTGGGACTACAGGCATGCACCACCATGCCCAGCTAATTTTTGTATTTTTAGTAGAGACAGGGTTTCACCACGTTGACTAGGATGGTCTCGATCTCTTGACCTCATGATCCACCTGCCTCAGCCTCCCAAAGTGCTGGGATTACAGGCGTGAGCCACCACGCCCAGCAGTCATCTTCCTTTCTTGAGAAAAATTTTAGAAAATGAGGTGTAAGAGGAATGTGCCTCAAGAAAATAAAGGTCATATATGAGAAGCCCACAGTTAACACTATACTTAATGATGAAAAGCTGGAAGCTTTTCCTCTAACACTAGGAAGAAGATATAGATTTCCAATTCATGACTTCAACATAGTACTGGAAGTCTGAGCCAGAGAAATTAGGCAAGAAAAAAAAATAAAAAGTATCCAAATGATAAAGGAAAAAGTACAATTTGTTCTATTTGCAGATAATATGTTCTCAATAAAGAAAACCCTAAAGACTACACCAAAATCTGCTATAACTTATAAACAATGCTGTAAAGTTCCAGGATGAAAAATAAAAATGCAAAAATCAGCAGTGTTTTTATACACTAAGAATACACTATCTAAATAAAAAAAAATTTTAAAACATCATTTTCATTAACTTCAAAAATACTTAATAAATTTAATCAAGCAAGTGAAAGACTTATACACTGAAAACTACAAAACTTTAATAAAAGAAATTAAAGGCACAAATTAATGGAAGATATTTGGTGTTCATGGACTGGAAGAATTAACACTGTTAAAATACCTATACTGCCCTAAAGCATTCTACAGATTCAATGTCTATACTACCCTAAAGCAATCTACACATGAAACTCCTATCAAAATTCCAACGATTTTTTTTTTGTAGAAATACAAAAACAATCTTAAAATCCCTAAGGAACCACAAAAGTCTCCAAACAGCCAAAGTAATCTTAAGCGAAAAGAAGATGGCTGGAGACATCACACTACCTGATTTTAAAATATATTACAAAACTATTATACTCAAAGCAGTATGACACTGGCACAGAAACAGAAAGATATACCAATGGAATAGAATATGGAGCCCAGAAATAAATATACGGAATTATAGTCGATTTATCTTCAACCAAAGTGCCAAGAACACATAATGAAGAAAGGACAGTCTTTTCAATGAAAGATCTTGGGCAAACTAGATATCCACTTGCAGAAGAATATAACTGGACCTTTATTTCACAGCCTATGCAAAAATAAATTTAAAATGGATTAAAGACTTAAACATAAGACCTGAAAACTATTAGAAGAAAACATAGGAAAAAAGAAACTTCTTGACACTTGATTCAGGTAATGATTTTTTTTTTTTGGATATCATACCAAAAGCACAGACAACAAAAGCAAAAATAAACAAATAGGATTCCATCAAACTATAATGCTCTGTACAGTAAAGAAAACAGTCACTAGAAGGAAGACACAACCCACAAAACAGAAGAAAGTATTTGCAAATCATATATATGATAAGGGGTTAATATCTAAAATACATAAGAAACTCAAGTAAGTCAATAGCTAAAAAACAAATAATCTGATTTAAAAATGGGCAAAGAGCCTCAACAGACACTTCTCCAAAGAAGAGAAACACATGGACAACAGCTAGAAGAAAAGATGTTCAATATCATTAACCATCAGGGAAATGGAAATCAAACTGCAATGAGATATTATCTCATCTGTTAGAATGCCTATTATAAGAAAGACCGAAAATAAGCCCCAAGAAGTGTTGACAATGATATGTAGAAAAGGGAACTTTTGTATACTGTTGGTGAAAATGTAAATTAGCCATTATGGAAAATAGTATGGAGTTTCCTCAAAAAATTAGAAATAAAACCACCATATGATCCAGCAACTCTATTCCTGAGTATATCTCTAAAGAAATGGAAATCTATATGTTGAAGAGATGTCTGTGTTTCCATTTTCATTGCAGCAGTATTCATGATAGCCAAGATATGGACTCAATCGAAGTGTCTATGGACATATTAATAGACAAAGAAAATGTGGTATCTTGTATACAGTGGAATATTATTCAGCTTTAAAAAGAAGAAAATCCTGTCATTTGTAACAATATGGGTGAACCTGGAGGACATTATGCTAAATGAAATAAGCCAGGCGCAGAAAGACAAATACCACATTATCTCATTTACAGGAGGACTGAAAAGTTGAACTCAGCGAAGCAGAGAGTAGAATGGTGGTTTCTAGGAACTGGAGGGGTGCGGGAAATGGAGAGATGTTGGTCAAAGGGTATAAAGTTTCAGTTAGATGGGATAAATAAATTCTGGAGATCTAACATATAGTATGGTAAAAATATATATTTTTTGGAGACAGAGTCTGGCTCTGTCACCCAGGCTGTAGTGCAGTGGCATAGTCTTGGCTCACTGCAACTTCTGCCTTCCGGGTTCATGTAATTCTCATGCCTCAGCCTCCCAAGTAGCTGAGATTACAGGCATGCACCACAACACCTGGCAAATTTGTATTTTTAGTAGAGACGGGGTTTTGCCATGTTGGCCAGGCTGGTCTTGAACTCCTGGCCTCAAGTGATCTGTCAGCCACCACCTCCCAAAATGCTGGGATTACAGGTGCGAGCCACTGCACTCAGTAGTGAATATCATTAATAATACTGTATTGTATACTTGAAATTTGTGAAGAGAGATCTTAACTGTCTCAGCACAAAAAAGATAATTAGTGAGATGAATATGTTAATTAGCTTAATTGTGGTAATTATTTCAAAATGTATACATATATCAAAACATCACATTTTATACTGTAAATATATACAGTCTTTAGTTGTTAATTATACCTCAGTAAAGCTGGAAAAAATAATAAAGGCTCTTCTTGATGTTATCTCTCTTTAAGGATGACTAGGTCTTTTCTGGGAGGCAGAGAGACTTCTGGAAGAACACAGAGTGATCCTAGGGAGGCATGGCTTTAGACTTCCTTAAATGCTGCTTCTCTTGAGATTTTTTTTTTTTTTTTACTCCCAGAATATGATACTTATTCCTTTTGTGGGCCATTTCTCCTAGGACATGACCTTTCTGGAGTCTCATCTGAAAGCCCAGGGTATTCATGAAAATTCCTCCACCTTCGAAATACTTGAGTGCCAACCTCTGTTGTCACCACATAACAGAGATGCTAAAATTTCCTCTCACCCTTTTAATCTTCTAGATGTCGTGTTTTATTGTATTTTCTGTTGTTGTTGTTGTTTTGTTTCGTTTTGTCTTCTCTTGGTGACTTTCCCTGTACACACACAGACTAAGTGCTGGCCAAAGACTCATAGGACTACGCAGACAGATTTTGGAACCCCTTCTTTGCATTGCCTTTCTGTCCAAGACTTAGCCTGTGAAATGCTAGAAGATCCAAACTCTTTCTTCTCAGCCAACTCATTCTGCCAATCTCCTTTCTCCAGTAACAAAGTTCTGAAAATGTCCTTAGAAGAAAAAGCTTGGGTGAATATGGAGCTCACCTACTGTACTTCTCTCCTCTTAAGGATTATAGACTCTGAAACTCTACCTGCACTAATTAACCTCCAGTGCCTTCCAACAGATTTTTTATTTTTATTTTTTACTTACTTTTTCCAGCTTTTATATTCTTACCTTCTAATACTCTTCCCAGCCCCTCAATAGAAAAGTTAATCTGACATAGACTATTATGTCATAGCTAGAACTCAAAGTCCATTTCTTTTAATTACGTATGTAGTATAAGAACCTTAGGGCTGAGGAAACACATCACCTGTTGCCTAATTCATTTTGCAAGTCACAGTTTCTGCTCAAAATGCTTTTTGAATGCTTCATTTGAACTTGAATAAAAGGAGGAAAAATTGCAGACAACAGTTGTAAGCGAAAATCACTTTGTCATAGTGAGAGAACCTTAGTTAAATCCAATAGTTGGGTAGTGAGGAACTGATGAAGGGATTCTTTCAGGTAGTTGGATCCATGGGAATCATCTTTCAATGAACTGTGATTCTCTGATGTCTATGTATCTTCCATAAGCAGTGTGGGGCAGCAAATAACAATTCCTTTCATCATTTTGACATTGTGAATTTGTAGAACATATGTGGTAGAAATAGCATAAATATAGGTCTACTGCTCTAAAGTGCTTTTGAAAATTTGATGCATAACATAGAATCAGAAAGGATAGGAAAGGTAGACAATGGAGTCTCCACTGAGAATCATTATAGAATCATGGTCTAGGTTTCTGACACACAATATCTTTTTAATTTTCACACCAATCCTAGGAGTAGATGTTAAGTAATTTCCAAATAGATTAATTTTAATTTACATTTCTCAGGTAATAATGAAGAGGTCCTGGAACCTGAATGCATCTTCTAACTTATACTTCAGTTCAGGGTCATATACAATACTAACTAGTACACAGTGACCATAGAGCAAGGCAGTCAAACACCTCCTCCATAAAAAATTTGGGAGGACTAGAAACAAAATGTACAACAGTAACAAAACTCCTGATTAAAAGCAAATTTGAGAAGCTCTTTATGATGTATAATAATTAGAAAAGATTTGAATATACGTATGGTTTGGAAAAACTCTCTCAAAGGTATACACATTATTAAAATGCTATGCTCAATTACTGCATATAGAGCTTGGAGATTTCTTGGAGAAAGATACTATAAAACTAGAAAATATAAATCTGACACCACCTGCTGTCCAATATTTTTCTCATATGTTCCATGCTATTTAATGGGAAAGTGTCCTCATTTGACCAAGACCAGGGCTGTGAATTACAGTAGATACCTTCATTAGAACAACAGAATTTTTTTAAAAACACATAAAAAATTACAAGCTGTTTTAAAATATGTTCACATAAGTCAGCTGGTCAGGGATTTATTGCATTGCAATCCTTAGAATTTGGCCTTTCAACAAAACCATAACCAACATGAAAATGGGGAAATCTTTTATGGTACTTAAAAATGATTTTTGCTAATTTCAGGTAATGATATTAGTAAAGGTGTTCTTTGCATGTGAAGCAGCATAAGGGTCTTTGAATTTTTCACCTGTATTATAACTGCAAAACTAGCTCTTTATTAGGTTTGAATATGAAGAAGTCTGGGGAGAGCTAGATAGAGAGATAAAAAAGTGTGTCACATCCTGGCCCTCAAGGCTGATTTACTCCTCAGAGTGCTTAGTGAACATCATGACGGAAGAACCACCTTCTCTGGGGAGTCCCAGACACAACCAAGTCCGTAATTTCACCAGGTTTAAGCAAGGAATCTTGACTTTTAGCAGAAAAAGTTTGACCTTGCAGCCATTTTTTTCTTCTAAGATTTAAGACTTTTCTGTTAAGATATATACTACAAGTCATACATTTGTTGACACCGAACTCCTCTGTGGAGCTGACTATACTTGCAAAAATCTAAGGCAATCATGTCTGTTGCAAATGAATGCAAAGTAAGCATAATAATCTAGTAAAAATAACTAAGATTTATAGTGTCTTCTTCAAAGAAGTTGAAATTATCTAACACATTGCCTCATTTATCATAACACATTCAAATAGAAAAAGAAGGTTTTCTGAGGGAGAAAACAAATTCAAAAACATTCTTGCAAACACATTATTTACGTAAATTCTAACCCACTACATTTTCTAGAACTTATCCTTTAAATATCAACAGTAAGTAGTGAAATATAAAGGAGTGACTGGTGAGATGCTTCCAGTCTCATCTTGAAACATTTACTGGAGAGAGTTAAGAAAGCAGGATTGGGCAAATAGAGAAACTGGATCATGATATATTCCCAGCAAAAGGTCTAGTCCATTCTTCATGGTTCTCCAGAGCCCAGAAAGCCCTTCAAAGTTTTTCTGACTTGGGACAACAGGGAAGGGCTCATTCCTCTTGCATTGGATCAGTCATTAGAAAGGGGCTATCCCCAAGAAAGTGAAATAATATTGAGTCGGGCTGTTCTTTTCAACCAAGGGAAAGTCCCAGAGAGAAGTTGAGCTGAGGTCTGTCAGCTGGCAACACTCTCAGAAGCTGAGGAGTGATTTCATCCTGGGCAGCCCTCCCCTACCTGTAGCCTTTGTTGCTCTCCAATAAACTACATGTATTATATCCTTGCCCCAGGATCTGCTTCTGAGGGAGCCCTTGCTGCAATAGTTATGTTGTAAAGTAGAAAGGATCCTTAAAATATCTGCCATTAATCTCAGTAGCATTACAGGAATGCCAAGAAATTGAATGGAAAGCACAGAAGCCTGGAGTCAAAAGAGTTGGGTGAGAGTTGTTTCCAAAGCTGACTAAGTGCTTGAACTTGAGTACAGCTGCTGATATTTCTATCACTTTTCTTATCTGTCAAACTAGGAATAACAGTAATTCCTCTCAATCTATCTCATAGTTGTACTAAACTATGAAATGAGATAAAATTTGGCAGAGCTTTTTGCATTACATGGTGCTTACACATATTATTTAAACATAAAAAGCCATTATAGCAAACTCTATGAAACAAACTAGGTAGTTTTTAAAATAATTGGGTTGGATGAGTGCCTGATAGAATTTCTATTTCCAGCCTATAAAATATGGAGATAGTGAGAGAAGTTCGACATCTTTGTAGAAAATTTAGAAACAGAAATCGTTGTAAGAATGAAAATAAGATAAATTATGTTTGAAGCTTAGCTCTACCACTTTAAAGCTGACCTTTAAATAAATAATTTAACTTCTTAATAGCTAAATTTTTTCATTTGTACAATGGTAAAATAATATAAAGTTGTTTATATGAGATCCACTTTCTCTGGGATATAAGTGCTCAATCATTAATCATCAATTCATCAAATATTTATTGAGGACCTACTGTGTGCCAATTATAGTACTAGCTATCATTAGCTACCTTTGTTTTTAATCAGTGACAATGTTACTATTGATACGGGAGGGGGACAGGGAAGTGCTGGGTTTCCTGAGAGTAAGGTGGGTCCCGGCTAGGGCTCCACCCCCATGAACCTAGGTTAAGGACAGGCACTCCTTTCACGTCCAAAAGTTGCATTCTCCAAGACCACCCTGGCCCACCACACCCCCCTCCTGTGCCTATAAACACCTTCTCACACCTCCCCCCACCCCCACACCCTAGCAGGCAGAGAGAATCAGCTGGACAGCGAGAGGAACACCTCAGCGGAAGAAGACAAGCGGCTGGACACTGAGACGATATTGAGGGGAACGCATTGGGGAACAGCACACGGTAGATGCCGTCAGGCCATGGATGGCGGGACCGGGCGCAGTTTGGCCGGAGCAGTACGAGGAGAGCCAGGACCGCCAAGCCGCCTAACTCCAGGGGAAAACCATCTCCCCTCTGGCTCCCCCATTGCCTGAGAGCTACTTCCTCTCAATGAAACTTTACATTCATTTTCTAAGCCCGCGTGTGATTCGATTCTTCCGGTACACCAAGGCAAGAAGGCAAGAACCCGGGATACCGAAAACCCTCTATCCTTGCAACAAGGTAGAGGATCTAATTGAGCTGGTTAACACAATATAGACGACAAACTGAAAGAGCGCCCTGTAACACATGCCCGCTGGGGCTTCAGCTGTAAACATTCAACCCTGGACACTGCCCTGGGGTTGGAGCCCCACAGCCTGCCCCTCCCTAGAGGTTTGAGCAGCGGGGCGCTGAAGAAGCCAGCCACACTCCCATCACATGCTCTTCGAGGGGCCACAGGGAACCTTTCCTGTTTCACTACCATCTTCATTACTGTGCTACATTAATTCAGAGAGGGAAAGGAAAATATTACATCTTCTTACCTATCCTGGTCTCCATCTAACCTCCAATGCTTTAGCAGGTTTTCTGCAATAAGTTCTTAAATTTTATTCTAGTTGAGCTACAGTATTACACGAAATTGAACAATGTTTTCTGCTTATTCAGTAATTAGTAAATAATTATTAAAACCGAAAAATGTCACATGTATCTTCTGTTTGTTTTCCTGTTTTTTTCTTAAATCTTGGGCAGTAGAGAGTAGAAGTGTGGCGAGAAGTCCTAAAGCCTGGAGCAAAATGATTTTATTTTATTTAAATGTTCTGTGGACCCTTGGAAAGTTATTTTCTCTCTCTCTGCTTCTGTTTATTTATCTGTGAAATGGGAAAAAATACTAGTACCTACTTTCTAAAGTTGTTGTGGGGCTCAATGAGTTACTATGTACACTCTGATTAGAAGAGAGCATGGCCCACGATCAGCACTCAACAACTGTTTCCTCTTCTTATCTAAGTACCGCAACACAATGTTGGATGGTCTCTAATTTGCCACACATGTAACTATTGTTATTTTAAGTTTACTGCATCAGTATTCCATTGAGTCCTACAAAAACTACTATAACCTCCAGATCCATCATGTTTTCTTCGGTTAACAATTAGAAATGAGTTCAGACTTCCTTTCTACCCCAGCAATGCAAACAACACAGAATTATGACCCTCATCTTACAGAGTGAAGGTTACATGGACAGGAATGAAGGTTATACAGATAATAACCAGCAAAAATACTTATTTAACATTCTTCATGGATTTTTTGTAAATGACATTTTTGTGGTACATAGATTGGAAAATGACATAACTTTTATTACATATCTATAATGAGTGTAAAGATTTTACACAACAGAAACTGAAAACTATCTGATAAAATATCCCAATGAATATTATAAATTTTTCAACAGTATGAGAATTCACAATCTCTCAGTGTTGATTTTATTCTTTTTCTTTGCTAATACTATTTCTTCATCACTGTATCAATAAAATAATTTTTCACTGATTCTTTGTTCCATTGCCTTGTCTTTATTTAATCATTCGGTATTTACTTCCATTGACCTCAGAACTTATTTCTGTGCTCTCCGTAGTATAAACTACTGTAGTAATTGTAAGCTATAATTTGATTCAGTATGTCAATTGGTTTTTAAATTGTTATTTGAATACTCTTAGTCTTATTATATATCAGTCAACTGTTAAAGTTAGTCACAGCTAACTTTTATTGAGTTTCTATTATGTGCCAAGTATTGTACAAACCACTTTACATGTTATTTATTATTCACCAAATCCTCTGAGGTAAGTATTATTACTTTCATTTACAGATAAGATACTAATGCTCAGATGATATAAATAACTTCCCCATGTTTATGTATCTGGTGTCAATAGTTCTGTTCAAATCTTCTTTAACCAAAGTTCAGGACTGTTTGTTTCTTTTTTGAGATTTCAATACTTTATTGCAAATAACACTCTGATCATGTCTGATCCTATTTTTATATTATCTAATTTATTCTAGCAAGTTATCTATTTCCTTGTAACAATATTAATATATGCCATGGGTGAAGGGACTTTGTCTGTTTACTCATCCTTGTTTTTCCAGCAAACAGCACATTGCCTGGTATATAGTGGATTAGGAGAATAAAAGGACACTAATAAATTTTTTAAAATTACTTTTTGCCTGAAAATTGGTATCTAAAGAGGCAGAAATACTGTGCTTCTTGCATCTGTCTAAAGGAGCAGTCACAGCTTCTGTTGTAAGCAGATACTAACAATACAGGGAAAATCCATCAAAGCTGAGAATTACAGCAAGATTTACTTTAAAAACAACACTTTTGGCCAAGTGCAGCGGCTCACACCTGTAATCCAAGCACTGTGAGAGGCTGAGGTGGGCAGATCACCTGAGGTCAGGCATTCGAGACCAGCCTGACCAACATGGAGAAACCCTGTCTCTACTAGAAATAGAAAATTAGCCTGGCGTGGTGGCATATGCCTCTAATTCCAGCTACTTGGGAGGCTGAGGCAGGAGAACTGCTTGAACCTCAGATGTGGAGGTTGCAGTGAGCTGAGACCACGGCATTGCACTCCAGCCTGGGCAACAAAAGCGAAACTCCATCTCAAACAAAACAAAACAAACCAAACACACTTTTTATTCTGAACTAATTGTAGACACCTAGAACATTGCAAAAAGAATATATAGAGTTCTATGAACTTATTTTTTAACACATAATGTATGTTAACTGTAGAGAATGTAGAGAAAAATAAAGATACGAAGTCAAAAGTAATGATTTTTTTCCATAATGACAACAGTAACCATTGCTGACATTTTAATGCACTGCCTCCCACAACTGCCTATGTTGTCTATGTATAGGCATTTCTAAAAGATTGGAATCAAATTGTATGTGATTACTATCCTAATATTTTCACTTAGTATTATGATATGAACATTTTTCTATATTAGGTAGCCCTGAAAAATGACACCCTGACTCCTAACAAGTATTTCTTTAAAGGAATTTACCATAAATTAATGATTATATTTGAGTATTTGATTTGTTCTCAATATTACTGTTATAAATAATGCTGCAATAAACAGAAAAAGCATTTATGACAGAGTTGTTATTGACTTAGGATACATTCCTTTATGGTGAAATATTTAATACATAATATAATTATTTTAAATATGATAATTCATACTGACACATTTATAACAAAAGACAATTCATTGATTTTCATACAAGAAAGTTTGAGTATTATATTAATTCTTATCAAAAGTAAATATGTCTTTTTAAAGAGCTTTGCTAAGCTGATAAACAAAAAGTAATATTTTAGACATTGTTACTTGGAAACCATACTGCCACTAGTGGGGGTCTGCCTTGTCCTGGAAAACATCTGTTAGTGCATCTGGAGCCAGACAGCTAAGCCAGAGCTGGGACTACAGATCCCTGAAGACCTCAAGATTCCTTTCAGAAACTACTTCATCATACTTCTCTAAATATTCAGATATTTGATGGACAGACCTAAAGAACATACCAGGGATATTAGACACCAGGGATCCATCTTATGGCACTGGATAGAATGAGACCAGTGAGTAGAAGCAGATCTTCCCTCATACAAACTCAGGCCAGTGGGTCAACAAAGAAATAAAGCACATCAAGCCATCTTAACCAGGTCTTTCTGAAAAGCAGTTTTTAGCAATCATAGGCATAGCTCTATTTTAGGAATAAATACTTCAGGAAAATGTCCTCAAGTCATGCAACCCTCCAAGGGAATCCATACACTTTCAGCTGTCTCAGTCTTCTGGGGAGCCAGGAGATCTTTCTTAGCTCATGTTTCTGCATGGGGGAAACCACCTATAATCAACCCAAGCTACTGATCTGACATACAGACCGCCTATGTCATCCATCCATGGATGGTATTTCAAAACACAAGCAGCCCAGCTCCCTCATCTTTCATGAGGGGCTATCTTGCTGGTAATCCCTGGGTGGGACCTACACCCCAGGAACCTCAGTCCTTTTAATCTCATAAAAAACTCCAGACATTGTGCTACAGCAAGGTGCCAGTCTCCTGCTAAATGAACCTCTGGGACTTCAACAAGAGATTTCTCCAGAGTAATTTTTCACTTAAGGAGGATGAATGGCTATCAAAATTTGTTTCTGAGTTTAGTATACCCAAGGTTTCCTCCCATCCAAAACTATGCCCTCTCAACCTTATTTTAGCCCATTCCCACTTCCTCTGTGACCACCCCAGCCACAATGTGACTGCTGCTGCCACAATTTTGAACACTTATTTACCCTCCTTGCAAACTACTCCAATAATTAAAGAACTATGCAGTCTACTGAGCCCGTCCTGTAAGTTCTGCCTGGAGACACCCATGTTTTAAATGTAACTTTGTAAATGTACCTCAGGTACACTTACTGAATGGAACAGCACATACTTTTCTAGCTCACAGCATTCCTATCATCTATCCAGGCAGGGCTTCTCCTTTGCTTTTTAATTCTTTAATCCTCAAACAGGTTACATTTTGTAGAAATCCTTAAGGTATGTGTATAGGAGAATGTCTGCTTCTTTTGTGATAGAATAATTAATATCAGACTTGCTTTTCTGTCATAAACAACTACACTACTAGACAAAAGTATATTAAACAACTCTATTAAACATTTGACTAGAGAAAGCCATTTTTGACATTAGACTTGTATACAGGGCTGCCATCCTGAGAAAAGAACACACATGAGGTGAGTTATGTGATTACCCTAATGTTTCACATGTAGGACCATTTTAGTCTACCAAAGGAAAACAGGGAGCCAAGCGGAAAATGTCAGTCATGCTGAGTTGAGGAGACAGAGACTACAGGTGGGGAGGGGAGACTATCTGGGCAGAAGATATGGGACAAAGCATAGCAGAGGAGGAAGATTAGCAGACACAATGATCCCCTTGAGTCTCCTCCAGATGATAAATGGCAGTGTACATAATGAAACTCCACAAAGTTAGGCAGAGGCAAATAGTAATCAGATGAACAACTTCTGGAGCTCAGACTATACGAAGAGATAGTAAAATTCTGTCAATCCAGAGTGGAGAGATCTTGTAGAATACCCAGGAAATTCACGAGGTGCCCCCAAAAGAGTAAGGCAAAATTAGTAAGGCTAATCTAGACTTGCTGTAACAATTTTCAAAACAAAACCTCAAAATGATTAAGCTAGTCCACAAGTTATGTAACTGCTACCCACAAAAAAAAATTAACTCTCTTTTAAAAGGACAACAAAGGCTGGGTGGGGTGGCTCATACCAGTAATCCTAGCACTTTGGGAAGCCAAGGCAGGTGAAATGTCTGAACTCAGGAGTTTGAGACCAGCCTGAGCAACACGGTGAAAACTAGTCTCTACTAAAATACAAAAAATTAGCCAGGTGGGGTGGCATGCGCCTGTAGTCCCAGCTACTCAGGAGGCCAAGGCAGGAAAATCACTTGAACCCAGGAGGTGGAGGTTGCAGTGAGACATGGTTATGCCCCTGTACTCTAGCCTGGGCAACAGAGTGAGACTCCGTCTCCAAAAATAGATAAATAAATAAACAAACAAATAAATAAATAAATTCAAAAATGTAATACTCTCAATGACAAGCATCTAAGAAAAGAGTAGATATGTGATGGAGCAGCTGAAAAAAGCCATAACCTGGAGAAAAATCAGTCATTAGAAACAGACTCACACATGACAGAATGATTGAATTAGCAGAGAATTTTGAAAAAAAATATAAATATGTACAAGGACTTATCAACACAATGAGTAAAGAAAGATGAGAGACAAGACCAAACAATCTCTATAATTAAAATTAGCATATTTGAAATTAAAATGAAATCTCTGGTTGGACTTAACAGAAGATAAGCCAGAACAGAAGAAATGATCAAGTGGGTTTTATCCTAGAAAAATGCAAAGCTGCTCTAACATTCAAAACATAAATGCTGTAATTCACCATATTGACAGGATGAGAAAAATATTACATTCTAATCTCAGTATATTTCTAAAAGTCATTTGGAATATAGAAATGCACATTTATATTAAAAGCTATCAGCCAACCAAGAACAGCAAAGAACTTATTCGTCGGAAGACCACTGACATTCACATAGCTGACATATGTAATGCTGAAGTGCTGAACACTTTTGTTAATCAAACAGTTGTTTCTCTAAGACTAGAAACAAAACAATGTCTTCAATTTCACCACTTTTATTCAACATAGTAATGAAGAATCTAGCAAATAAATGAGGCAAGTTAAAAAATTCACATAGATTTATGTAGAGGTAAAACAATATAAAGATTTCATGGTAATATATGCAGAGAATTTTTTTAAAATCTACAAAGAAAGCAAATAGAATTAATAGTAAAGTTTTAGGATATGAGATTATTATACTAAAATCAATTATATTTCTGCATACTTGTGACAAACAATTGGAAAAAGAAATTTTGAAAGCATTTGTATATAAATTTTGAAAGCATTTGTGGACACACAATAAATATTTATTGGATGAATAAAAGAATACTAACTGATAAAATTTTATTAAAAAGGACACTAACTGATTTTTTTATAAAATTTTATCAGTATCCTTTAGAATGACACGAAAACCAGAAAATGTGTAGAAACAGGTATTACTATGTGCAAGGTATGTGACAACTCTAAAACTTAGCTGAGAAAAATTGAGCCCTAAGGAAATAAAGAGATATGTTTATAGATGGGAAGATTCAATATTGCTAAGATATTAATTCTCTCCTTATCTGAAAATTAACACTGGGTAGTTACTCAACACTATCCAGATCAAATCCCCCCAAAAAATTCTATTTAAAAATTTAAATAGAAATGGAAATGACTAAAATATCCAAACTATTTTTTTAAAAAAAAACCTAGAAAACAGAGAGTTTGCTCAATGTATGGACCTACTATCAAGACATAAAGCTACAATAATGAAGGCAATATAATGTTGGTAGAAAGACAGGCATACATGTAGTTCCAGCTACTAGGAAGGCTGAGGCAGGAGAATCGCTTGAACCCGGGAGGCAAAGGTTGCAGTGAGCCGAGATTGCACTACTGCAGGCCAGCTTGGCCACAGAGGGAGATGCCGTCTCAAAAAAAAAAAAAAAAAAAAAAAAGAGGGAGAGAGAGACAGGCATATAGATCAATGAAACAGAAGAGAAAAACTGAAAATAGATCCATAAGTATATTATTAATTAAATGTTAACATTTTGACATAAGTAGCCAAATAAATAAATGGAGAAAGGATAGCGTTTTTCACAAATTGTGCTGGAAATCCTACATTCATGTGGCATAAACAAATGAACCTTCACCTTTACCTCACATCATACACAAAAATCAACTCAAAATATAATTAACAGAATTAATCATTAGAGATAGAAAACAGGTCAAAAAGTGCCTGTGATTGAGGTGGGGAAAAACTGACTGCATAGAAGCATAAGGGAACATTTTGGCATTGATTGAAATGTTCTATATCTTTGTTTTAGTGGTGCTTATATTCTTGTGTATATCTGTCAAACATATCAAGCCATATCCTTAAAATGATTGACTTGTATTGTTGTTCATAAATTATAGCTAAAAAGTTAATTTTAAACAGTTAAAATGATGTGCATACTCCTGTAAAATATATAATGGTATTTCAAGCGTATCTTTCAAATTTGCCTAAATGAGGTAGTGCTGTAAATCTCATTTTCAAAAACTTCTATCATGCAGTAGTTTTCCAAGACCTACCCTATGCTTTTGTTTATTGTTTATTTTGTCTAGTTATTTAAATATATAGGAATAGAATTATGATATTTCTTTTTTTTTATATACTTTAAGTTCTGGGGTACATGTATAGATTGCGGAGGATTGTCACATAGGTATACACATGTCACGGTGGTTTCCTGCATCTATACCCCTGTCATCTACATTAGGTATATCTCCTAATGTTATCCCTCCCCAATCCCCCCACCCCATGCTATCCTTCCCTTAGCTCCTGCACCCCCCAACAGACCTTGGTGTGTGATGTTCCCTTCCCTGTGTCCATGTGTTCTCATTGTTCAACACGCACTTATGAATGAGAACATGTGGTATTTGGTTTTCCGTTCTAGTGTCAGTTTGTTGAGAATGATGGTTTCCAGATTCATCCATGTCCCTGCAAAGGACATGAACTCATCCTTTTTTGTATGGCTGCATAGTATTTCTTAGGATATATGTGCCACATTTTCTTTATCCAGTCTATCATTGATAGGCATTTGGGTTGGTTCTAAGTCTTTGCTATTGTAAACAGTGCTGCAATGAACGTACTTGTGCATGTGTCTTTATAATACAACGATTTATAATCCTTCAGGTATATACCCAGTAATGGGATTGCTGGGTCAAATGGTATTTCAATGTCTAGATCCTTGAGGAATCACCACACTGTCTCCCACAATGGTTGAACTAATTTACACTCCAACCAACAGTGTAAAAGTGTTTCTATTTCTCCACATCTTCTCCAGCATCTGTTGTCTCCAGATTTTTAAAAGATCACCATTTTAACTGGTGTGAGATGATATCTCAATGGGGTTTTGATTTGTGTTTCTCTAATGACCAGTGATGATGAGCATTTTTTCATATGTTGGTTGGCTGCATAAACGTCTTCTTTTGAAAAGTGTCTGTTCATATCCTTTGCTGACTTTTTAATGAGGTTGTTTTATTCTTGTGAATTTGTTTTATTTCCTTGTAGATTCTGGATATTAGCCCTTTGTTAGATGGGTAGATTGCAAACATTTATTCCCATTCCGTTGATTGCTGGTTCACTCCGATAGTTTCTTTTGCTGTACAGAAGCTCTTAAGTTTAATTATGATATTTCTAACTTATTTTTTTAAATTTGTTATTTCTCTAATTATGTTCTTCTGTCCTAAATATTGTTTATCTGAATCTTTCCTAGGTTTAAAAAAAAAACTCAGGTGAGTTTTTATTTTAGTATCTTTCAAGAAACAAGTTTGTCATTTAATTATCTTCTCTTGAATACTTTGTTTCTCTTGTTATCTTTATTTTTTTCCTCATATATTTTGGGTTCACTTCCATTTCTTACTTCCTTAGTAAGCCATGTTGCTAATAAGCTTGACCCTTTATTCTTTTTTGATAGAAATATTTTATGATATAGATTTCTGTCTAAAAATATATACAGTTTCAGTAGTATCCTATAGTTATGATAGGTCATATTTATATAATTGCATTAAAAAATCACTATTGAAGTAAAAGTCAAGTTTTACATTTGTCATAGGATTATAGTAAATAATTCCCATCAAGCCAAAATTACCTTTGGATTTTTACCTCTCTACTAATAAATTGTACATATAATATTTTAATATTGATGATATAATGCAGTGGTAATTATAACAAAAATATAAAAATATAAAACTCACATATTAGACTCATGTATTTAAAAATTTACCATAGCTTTTCTGAAAATATAGTTATATTCATGTTTAATTTGAACAAAAGAGCACTCTCTTAACTAATTGCAGATTCTTAAACTGATAATTAAAGAGCAATAATCCAAGCTAATTTTGATGAAAGAGAAAAAAAGTCCAAAGATATTTTGGGTGTGATTCTGGAAGTCCAGCTAGTTTATTCAAAAGTTAAGTTAGGCTGTGCACAGTGGCTCATGCTTGTAATCCCTGCGCTTTGGGAGCTGGAGGCAGGCAGATCACGAGGTCAGAAGTTCGGGACCAGCCTGGCCAACATAGTGAAAACCCATCTCTACTAAAAAATACAAAAAATAGCTGGGCTTGATGACAGGCTTCTATAATCCCAGTTACTCAGGAGGCTGAAGCAGGAGGTTTCAGTGAGCCGAGATCGCGCCATTGCACTCCAGCCTGGGTGACAGGGCAAGACTCCGTCTCAAAAAAAAATAATAAATAAAATAAAATAAGTTAAACCTGAAGAAAATCTTTTCTATTTTCAGAATTTGAAACTGGCACGATAATCAACTCCATGAATGAAAGAACAACTTCTTTTTATTCGCTGTCCTTTGATCTACTAGCAAGAATCAGCCTCGGATAGAGTTGGAAGAAAATGAACACACATTGACGATATAGGTGAAAGCCTGATTTAAGAAAAATTAAGGTTCTACTTAATGTTTCTTTATCCAATCACCAAGTGATGAACACTTAGGTTGATTCCATGACTTTTTAATTGTGAATAGTGCTGCTATAAACATACAAGTGCAGGTATCTTTTTGATATAGTAATTTCTTTTCCTTTGAGAAGATACTCAGTAGTGGAATTGCTAGATCAAACGGTAGTTCTATTTTTAGTTCTTTGAGAAATCTTGATACTGTTTTCCATTGAGTTTGTACTAATTTACATTCCCACCAACGGTGTATAAGCATTTCCTTTTTTTCTGCATCCTTGTCAACAGCTGTTATTTTTTGTCTTTTAATAATAGGTATTCTGATGGTGTAAGATGATACCTCATGGTGGTTTTCATTTGCATTTCTCTAATGATTAGTGATGTTGAGCATTTTTTCATATGCTTGTTGGCCATTTGTATGTCTTCTTTTGAAAAAAATATCTATTCGTGTAATTCGACAATTTTTTAATGGGGTTATTTTTGTTTTGTTGTTATTGTTGTTGATCTGTATGACTGCCTTGTAAATTATGGGTATCAATGCCCTGTAAGACTCATGCTTTGCAACTATTATCTCTCATTCTGCAGATTGTCTGTTCACTAATAATTTCTTTTGTTGTTCAGAAGGTCTTTGATTTAACTAAGTCCAATTTGTCTACTTTTGTTTTCACTACTTGTGCTTGTGGGGTCTTAATCATGAATTCTTTGCCTACACCAATGTCCATAAGACATTCTCTTAAATTTTCTTCTGATATTTTCATAGTTTTAGGTCTTACGTTTAAGTTTTTCATCCATCTTGAGTTGATTTTTGTATATGGTGAGAAATGAGGGTGCAGTTTTATTCGTCTGCATATAGAAATCCAGTTTTCCAGGCACCATTTACTGAATCCCCAGTGCTTGTTTCTGTTGACTTTCAAAGGTCAGTTGGCAGTAGATATGTAACTTTATTTCTGGATTCTCTATTCTTTTGTGTCTATTTCTACTCAAGTACCATGTACCATGTACATGTATTGGTTATATAGCTTGTAGTATCATTTGAGGTCAGGTAATGTGATGCCCCCAGCTTTATTCTTTCTACTACAAATTGCTTTGGCTATTCAGGCTCTTTTTTAGTTGCATATGAATTTCAGGATTGTGTTTTTCTAATTCTGTGAAATGTGACTTTGGTATTTTGATAGGGATTGTATTGACTCTGTAGATTGCTTTGCGTATTATGCTCATTTTAACAATATTAATTCTTCTGATCCATGATCATAGAATGTTTTTTGCATTTGTGTTATCTACAGTTTCTTTCATCAGAGTTCTGTAGTTTTCCCTACAGAGATATTTCACCTCCTTGGTTAAATATACTGTTAGGTATTATATTTTATTTCTTATAGCTATTATATATAGAATTGAGTTCTTGATTTGGTTCTCCCCTTGATTGTTATTGTTGTATAGAAATGTCACTGCTTTTTGTATGTTGATTTTGTATTCTGAAGCCTTACATAATTCATTTTTCAAATCTAAGAGCTTTCTGAAGGAGTCTTTAGGGCTTTCTAGATATACAATCATATTGTGAGCAAACCGAGATAATTTTGTTTTCTCTTTTCCAAGTTGGATGACCTTCCTTCCTTCCTTCGTTCCTTCCTACCTTCTCTCTTTCTTTTTCTATTTCTTCCTTTTTCCTTCCTCCCTCCCTCCCTCCCTCCCTCCCTCCCTTCCTTCCTTCCTACCTTCCTTCCTTTCTCTCTCTTTTCTTTCCTTCCTTCCTTTCTGTCTTTCTTTCTTTCTTTCTCTCTCTCTCTCTCTAGAGAATTTCTGTTTCTTCTTGGTTCAATCTTAAGAGGTTAAATGTTTCTAGGAATTTATCCATTTTCCTCAAGCTTTTCTAGTTTGTGAGGATATAGTTGTTCACAGAAATCTCTGATAATCATTTGTATTTTATCTGTGTCAGTTGTAATGTCTCCTTTTTAAATTCTGATCTTATTTATTTGGATCTTTTCTTGGTTAGTCTAGCTAGTGGTATAGATTGTTATTTTCTAAGATTGAATTACTTTTTAATAGACTTTATTTTTTAGAGAGTGTTTAGATTCACAACAGAATTGAGCAAGTGGTAGGTACAGAGATTTCCTGTATACCCCCTGGCCCTACACATGCACAGCTTTCCCCATTACCAATATTCCCCACCAAAATGGTACAAGTGTTACAATTAGTGAACCTACACTGATGCGCAATTTTCACCCATAGGCCATAGTTTTTATTTGAGTTTACTCAGTGTTGCACATTCTATAGGCTTAGAAAATTGTATAATGACATAGCTCTACCATTACAATACAATACAGAATAATTTCAGTGCTATAAAAATCCTCTGTACTCTGCCTATTTATTCCTCCCTCTCCTCAAACCTTGGCAAGAACTCATCTTTTTATTGTCTGCATAATTTTGCCTTTTACAAAATGTCATGTCATTGAAATCATCCAGTATGCAGCTTTTCCAGATTGGGTTCTTTCACATAGTAATATGCATTTACATGTTCTCCATATGTTTTTATTGCTTGGTATCTCACTTATTTTTTGGGATGTATAATATTCTATTGTCTGGAGACATCACAATTTATCTGTCTACTTACCTACTAAAGGACACCTTGGTTGCTTCCAAGTTTGGGCAATTATGAATAAAGCTGCTATAAATATCCACGTACAGGTTTTTGTATGGATGTAGTTTTCACTTCTTGGGTACATGTCAAGGTGCACAAACACTAGATCATGTGGTAAGAGTATGTTTAGTTTTGTAAGAAACTGCAGAAGTGTCTTCCAAAATAGTGGTGCCATTTTGCATTCCAAACAGCAATGAGTGAAAGTTTCCATTACTCCAATTCTCACTAGGATATGGTGTTGTCAGTGTTTGACTACCCTAATTTGTATGTAGTACCTCATTGTTCTTTTATTTATTTATTTTTGGCTACTCTAATAGGTGTGTAGTGATATCTCATTGTTCTTTTAATTTACATTTCCCTGATGACAGGATGAAAAAATGATGTCCAGCATTCTTTCATATGCTTATTGTAAATACAGCTATGTTATTATCTATCCCTATCTCTTCTCAGGTGAATTGTTTACTAAGGACTGATTTTTAATTGATTTATTTGTGTTCTTATTGTTGAGTTTTTTGTATATTTGTATAAGTCTTTTACTGATAAGCCTTTTACGAATATTTTCTCTTAATCTGTGGCTTGTTTTTTCATTATCTTGACAATGTTTTTCACAGAGTAGACATTTTTAGTCTGAAAGAGGTCCAATTTACCAATTCATTCTTTCATGGATTGTTCCTTTGGCATTGCAACTGCAAAAATCTTCACCAAGCCCAAGCTCATCCAGTTTTTCTCTTATGTTATCTTCTAGGAGTTTTATAGTTTAGCATTTTACATTTAGGTCTGTGATAAATTTTGCATTAATTTTTGTAAAGGGGGTATTGTCTGCATCTAGGTCCATATTCTGTTTTTTGTTTTGTTTTGATTTTGTATGTGGATGCTCAATTGTTCCAGCATCCATTTGTTGAAAAAACTACTGTTTTTTCAATTGTGTTGTCTCTGCTCCTTTGTTAAAGATTAGTTGATTATATTTATTTATTTCTGAGCTCTATGTTCTCTTCTGTTGATCTGCTTGTCTAGTCTTTTGCCACTACAACACTGTCTTGATTACTGTAGCTTTATAGCTAGTCTTGAAGTTGGATAGTATCAGCCCTTCAACTTTGTTCTTCTTTGATATTGCATTGGCTATTCTGGATCTTTTGCCTCTCCATATAACTTTTACTTAAGTTTATTTCTGAGCTGTCTATTCTTTTCCATTGATCTATCTGTTCTTTTGCCAATATTACCCTGTCTTGATTACAGTAGCTTTTTGGTCTTGAAGTCAGATACTCTCAGTCCTTCAACTTTGTTCTTCTTTAATACTGCATTGGCTATTTTGAATGTTTTGCCTCTGCATATAATCTTTAGAATCCAGCTTTTCAATATGCACAGTATCAGCTCAGTGCAGTGTCTCATACCTATAATCCCAGCAAACTTGGAGACTGAGGTGGGAGGACTGCTTGAGCCCATGAATTTGAGGACAACCTGGACAACATAATGAGACCCCATCTCTACAAAAAATTTAAAAATTATCTGTACATAGTGATGCTTGCCTGTAATTCTAGCTATTCAGGAGGTTGAGAAGAAAGGATTGTTTGAGCCACGAGCTCAAGGCTACAGCAAGCCGTAATCATGTCACTGCACTCCAGCCTGGGCAACAGAGAGAGACCCAGTCTTAAAAAAAAAAAAATGCAAAAGGGAAAAGAAATCACAGAATCTACAAAATAACTTGCTGAGATTTTGATTAGGATTGAGTAAATTAAGATAATATTATATTGATAAATATGGAATACATTCCCATTTGTTTAGTTCTTCTTTGATTTCTTTAATCAGCATTTTTACAGTTTTCCTCATATACACCTTGTCTATGTATTATTAGATTAATGCCTAAGTACTTCATTTGAGAAAGTGTTAATGTAAATGGTATTATATTATAAATTTCAAATGCCATTTATTTCTTATACATAGAAAAGTAATTGGCTTTTTTATATTAACTGTGTATCCTGCAATTCTACTATAATTGTTTATTAATTCCAAAATTTGTTTTGTTTATTATTTCAGGCTCTCTACATAGATAATTATGTCATCTGAACAATGAAAGTTTTCTTTCTTTCTTTCTAGTCTCTATACATTTTTTCCTTTTAGTATTTTATTGCATTAGCTAGAAACGATTTTTTGCATACTCCTTTGGAACAGAGCTAAGTGTGTCAGTTTTTAGATTTCCACTGAAAATATTCAAAAAGTTTTGGAGCAAGCTGTTTTTCTATTATATAAAATGAGTTTCCAATGGACTGAAAAAGTCTTAGAAAAATCTAGAGAGCCATGTCAATACTGAGTTCAGCTGCACTTACTACTGTCTCACACAGTAGGCGATCTAAGTTGGAACCTGCTGATGTACAGCATCATGTGCAGGTTTCCACAGATCAGACCAAAGTCAAGGTCAGCAGTGTTTCATAGCTTTTCCATGAGGCTAAAGCTCACCACAGAGCCCATCTGGTAGTTTTGGCTCCAGTAAACCACAACAAACTAGAGAAGTATCTGATAATATTTCCTGAACCTAAACTACCTCAAACCAGGATGGATCATCAGTGGAGTTGAATAAATCGAAAAACAGAGACAGTAAAGAATTTGCAAATTCCCACATATCTAGTATTCCTCTTTTCTTCTTTGCCTTAAATTTTGTATTAAAATATTTTATATTTTTTATTATTACAATATGGTATACATGCAAGTATGTTCTCATTGTATTTATTTATAATACTTTATAATGTAGAAACATTATAAAACATATTAATTAAGAATCATTAGAAAACATTTCAAATAAGAAGTGGAAAGAATAGTATCATTGAACCCCATATTTAACAATTATTAACATAGTGCCAAGTTTTTCTTTCTCTTCTTTTTGTATTCTCTTTTTCTTCTACACACACACACACACACACACACACACACAAAGTGCATTTCCTAAATTATTTCAAAGTAAATTACAAATTGACACTTTATCATGTATCTACAAAAAATAAAGTTATCTTCCTAGATTATAATACACCAGTATCACACGTAACAAAATTAAAATTTGCCTAATATAAGTTATAATTAAGTCTATTCAAACTTCCACAATATGCTATTTTTTTTTTGGAATCTAATCAAGAATGAGCATTACGTTTGGGTGTTATATCTCTTGACTCTTGCTCTTTGCACATTTTCATTGGTGTTTTAGATACATATTCTTGACTCTTTTCTAATAGAAACAGGACTCATCTTTTTTTTTTTTTTACATTTTGTTATTGCTGTTGAGGTAAAACATATACAGCAACGTATACAAAATCCCATAAAGTTTCCTTTACTGACTCATCCAGCTGTATCTAACAGACATGTTGCTTTGTTATTAATTCATATGATCACTCATTTTAAGGTATTTTATAATTTTCTTATGATTTTTTTCTTTGAACCATGAATTATTTAGAAGTGTATTGTTTGACTTTATCTGTTTATTTTTACTTTTTAAATATTTTGAATTATATATGAATAATTTAAATTATTGATGCAACTTACATATGAGGTTTACATATATTTTTATTGGAGAGTGCTGTTCTATAGCTATGTTGATTTTTTGACCATCTAAATTATCAGCTATAAAAAAACATATGGGTTGGGCTTGTATAAAGTTAAGGCGTATTACCTGTGTTCCTAATTTTCTGAATATTTTCAATACAAATATTATTGCACTTCATCAAATTTCTTTTTCATCTATTAAAATAATCATGTTTCTCCTGAAGTCTGAGTTGCAAATTATATTGAAAAAAAGTAATACTTCTTTGTGTTTTAGATTGAGTCTCAAATTAACAGTGACATTGAAAATTAAAGACAGAGAATGAGAATTTTCAGTGAGTGAGAAAATGAAACTCCACACAGTGTGGAGTAACTGAAACGAAGGTTAAGGGTTGTTTCCACTTTATTGAAAAGGAATTGATGAGTGATCAACTAAGAAGAGCACTAAAAACATGTCAGGTAAATCATAAAACCCAGAAGGCAAATCTAGAAAGCCTGCTTTTGCTGTGGTTTTGTGGGATAATTCAAACTAACATTGTTTGAAGATACAGTAAGAAGTGACAAAATAAGATCTAAGCTTGATCATCCTCACTTATTTTCCTCTAACCTAGAGGTTTGCTTTCTGAGCTAGAGGAAAATCTGTACCATGATATTTCTACCTTCTTTATCCTCAGTACCATCTACCAACCTCTGCAGACACATGCTCCAAAATCAAAATTTTCCTTCATCTCTCAGAAAAATAGCATATACTAGAGAATTAACTGGTATAATAATGATTATTTGACTATCATTCTAACATGGGATATAAATGATCAGATATTACCGTTGATTTCAAGAAACTATTGCTATAAACATAAAGCAGAAAATTCTGAAGGAAAAAAGTTTATTTTTATATATTAATATTATTTTACAAAGTAAAGCTTCCTGTGACTTTCAAGCAGAGAAAAATATCATATTTCATAATTGAAACTATTTTCCAATTTCTTGTAAATAGTTCACTCTTATATTACTTCCCTATAACAACCGAATTCTCATTGATATTTTATTAAGCTCTCTCCAAAACTGAGATGTTAATCAAGACATGGATGGGAAAATGATGTAAATCCTTATGTTCAGTGCCATGAATATCTGGTTTATTTCTACATAATGACTTAAAAGATCTTACCTACAGGCTTCAGACCAGAATTAGTATAATCATCCAGTTTAAGGTGTAATGTATAGCAACCCAATCTTCATTCTGCATTAATGTTAGTGTTATAAAAAGAAGCATTTAAAATCAGTAATTGGATTTATAATATTAGTGAATAAATTTTCTACTCATTTGTATTTCTTTAGTTACAGTGGAGTTCCCGTTTGTCCATTTATTTTCTCAATCCTAGTGTTAACAGTCATATAACAACAGGGATATGTTCTGGGAAATGCTTCATTAGGCAATTTTGTCATTTTGCAAACATCATAGAATGTACTTACATAAACTCAGATTGTACAGCCTACTACACATCTAGACTATGTACCATAGCCTATAGCTCCTAGGCTGCCAACCTTTTCAGCATGTTACTATACTGAATACTATAGGCAATTGTAACACAATAGTATTCTTGTAATAAACATAGAAAGGTTACAGTAAAAAGAAGGTATTCAAATCTTATGGAACCACCATTATATAGGTGGTCTACCATTGACCAAAATGTCATTATGTGGTACATGGCTGTAATTTAAACTTTGAAATGTGAGATGGTGATTCACAAGTAGTTTTCCAATGTATCATATTTTGTTCTTTTCCTTTTTAAATTTCTGGAAGACTTTTCTGCTTATCAATTTTTAAGAATAATGCCTCATGTGTTTGAAATTACATAATGAAGGAAGTAAAAAAAGACCATAAATATTGTACATTAATCTTTCATTATATCTAATAATTTCTTGTGAGAACTAAGTTATTATTCTTAACATCAAAACAAATTGAAAACTCACATGCCTTTCCTTATTTTTAATTCTTATTATGTATAATAGAAAAAAATTTCAATCACCACTTATATTAGAATGTAATTGTACTTATAGAATATATCTAGAAATATGATATTTTGTGATTACTTTCATACTAACATGAAAGTAAAAATTTTCATCCTAGAAAAGCATTCGTAGTATCTTTCTAAATTTTGGAGCTCTTACTTAATCGATTAAATTGTTAGAAATTATGATATTATGTGTACTATATTGCATTACTGAAATAACAAGAGCAAAATTATACAGAAATGAAAATGCCCTATTTGTTACCAAAAGAATTCCCTTTTAAATTAAAGTCACTGACCTTTAGTCAATAAAGCAGAGTAAGCAGATACGTCACCTCTGACACATATCATCTAAATATACAGGAGTGCCAGATTTAAAAAATGACAAAATATTTACATTACTTCTTGAAATCAAGAATAAAACATCTAGTGACTCAAAGTGGTTTGCTAGTGTTTCAGAAGACAACATCCAGGACTTGTAGTTTTATCGCCTGTATGCCAGAGGTGTTCAAGCTAAGGGCCTGCTGTATCTCAAAATTATCCTATGCAAAAATCTACCTACTAACTCATAAAAGCAACAAGAAAACTTGCCACCTTTCTGGAGCCATGGGTAGAAATAAACAAGGCAATTGAACCTGGCTTCTATGCTACACCCATGTGAGAGCCAAAACTCATAGTTCTTATGATATTGGACCTAGAGACAAGCACTAATAATAAAAATAGTGTATAATCAATAAAACATATGAGTCCTAACAGAGGCAAAATATTAAGTCATCTCTGTAAAGTCACTTCTATAACTTGGGCACTCCCATAAAAAAATGTCAATGGTATTATCAAAAATCACAAATGCCCACTTGTGAAATACAAGATAATTCCAAATGAGAATTACAAGATTATTCTAAAAGTGACATTTAGACTAAGAATGTTTTAAATATTCAAAGACAATAAAAATGGAACAGAAACCATAAGGCAAAAACAGAACAGTTTGTGATAAATGTATTCTCTCTGTACTTAGTTAAGTAGACCATTCAGAAAAACTACTACATGGCCCAAAAGTCTGGGATCAGTTTCTGAATCGAATCTGGAAAATCATAAAAGTCTGGAGATAAGTGGACCTCCTGATCTGAAAGTGGGCTGAAGGCAAAGTGTTACACCATTTTGATATACACTCTTATTATCTTTTAGGGCCAGAATGTATAAGTGATTTCCTTGGGCCAGATGCAGGCAAGGGGAAAGAAAGAGCATCACTGGAGGAATAGACATAGTTAGAATTGGGAAGCTTAAGAAAGGGGCAGCAAAATATCCTGCAATCAGGATACATTCTCCTTAATCTAGGAAATGCAGATGGGAGTACCCTACAAGTTAAGCAAGGGTAGGGGAGAGAAACGGTAAACTACTTTAAGACCCATCAAAATACCCAAAAGGGAAATATTTCACTTTATAAGCCTGCCCCTCTCCACACTCCTGAAGGTTTACCAGTATGGATTGCATCAAACCTCTAGATGCTGGCTGATTGTAGGCAGTGGAAGATCTTGGAGAGTAGAGTAAAAGAACCTGGTTTATTTATTCCTCTGGCATTCTCACAGCTGGGATGCAGATCGGTAGTACCTGTATTTCTCCACTTAAGGCCAAAGCTGTTGGGTGTGATCTCAGGGATGGCAGTGGCTTTACACCTTCACTGGGGATGTTTCACTTTTCCTTAGAAAACACTCCTTTCATTACACTCTTGGCAAGCACTCCTTTTGCACACGTTCCCTGCCGGGACCTTGACTGATACAGACCTATATCTGTTAAGTCAGAACTTTGCCACTCCCACCCCTCTGCCCACCCCTTCTCCTTACACCTCCTCCCTACTCAACTTCCTTCCACTCCACGGGACACAGAATCAAGGTTAAAAAACTACGGGGCCAGGCGTGGCAGCTCACACCTGTAGTTCCAGCACTTTGGGAGGCCGAGGTGGGTGCATCACATGAGGTCAGGAGTGACCCGCCTGACTGTTATGGAGAAACACAGTCTCTACTAAAAATACAAAAAATTAGCTGGGTGTGGTGGTGCATGCCTGTAGTCTCAGCTACTCGGGAGGCTGAGGCAGAAGACTCGCTTGAACCCAGGTGGCAGAAGTTGTGGTGAGCAGAGATCATGCCATTGCAGTCCAGTCTGGGCAACAAGAGTGAAAATCCGTCTCAAAAAAAAAAAAAACAAAACAACAGCAACAACAACATAAAAAAAAAAAAAGCCAAGGAAAGCCCCATAGAAATTCAAGGCAGAGAGAAAATAAGCCAACCACAACTCTATCATTCCATTCTCAAACTTTCCTTATGTACCTGAACCAGGCTAAGAATGGGGAGAAGTTTCAACGCTAAATAAGGCTTGGAGTTTTGACTATTACATAGGACTGTAATGATTCTACAAGACTGGAAAATTTAATTACCAAATTAAGACAATACTCAGTGCATTAAACAACCATATCATTCTATTTTAACCAAGGGCAGCTTGAAATGCTATAGACTACCCCAATTTTTGTCTACTACTTGAAAAGAGTAAATATCCAGACCCTCTGTTAAAAGGAAAGGGATACACATGGGATTGTTTCACTATTAAATTCCACAACCTATGCTTGTCCAGTTTACCACTTACAGGTAGAAGCAAACATAGGTTTTAAGGCTACACATCAAAGTCTTGATGATGATAGCCCTTGGAAAGGTAGCAACTAAAGGTGGCTCAATATTATACCTTTATCTACTTTATATTTTAACGTTTTAAAAAGTTTTGAACGGTGGTTGCGTGAATGTTTATTACACTGTTATTGGTACCTTTTCCTCTCTTTAAACTGGACCTCCATGTATTCTTAGTCTTCTCAAATCTTACTTTTGTCAAACCCTCGAAAACCAGTTGACTTACACTGTTAGCCTGAAAAATGGCCCTACTATTGGTCATTTCTTAGTTTACAATTTGCTTTGAAATTTCAAGCATCGTCACAAAGGCAGAAATTCAAAACTGTAGTGCAATGATATAAATGCTAATAGGGAACTAAATGACATTTTTAGCTACAGCTCATTTTGCAGTTATAATTAGGGGCAGTCAGACATGGGCCTGTAACTCAAGAGCTTAATGGGAATCCCTGAAGCAGAACTATTGAACTGACAAGTAAGTCTGTAAGAACTAGAAATAACACACCCCAACAAAGATCTTTCACTGAAATGACTTCCTAAATTTAGAAGATTATAGTTGTCTGTTTTATGGCTGCTATTTAGAATGAGGGTTTTTTTTTTGTTTTTTTTTTTACACAAACCATTCCAAACCCTTCAGTCCATATTAAATTGGTGTTTTATAATTTTATAGAAAGCATTTTGGGCCTTTGACAAGACCATCCCCATGTCCTGAAAATGATGAATGTGCATACTTGATGTCACCTAAATTAAATTGGGCCATCAATTGGCCAATTCTACTAGATGTCAAAACTTAAAAAAAAAAAAAACTAAATCTTACACTTAATACACAGAAACACACCCCAGAAAACCTAGAAGAGTAATGTCTTTCTTGAAACCGATTTATGAGACACCAAAAGAGGAATTATGTTTTATAACAAGGAGCAAGACTTTCTAAAAACCATCTCTGCCCAGTTCTATTCTAAATCCCTGTCATAATATGACACCTATTTCTTAAACTCTCTTCTATCTCTTCTGAAACTTCAAACCATTTTATAATGTAACTCTACCCCACTCCTCATATTCTTACCCCAACTGCCACTTTCCAGACCTGTTTTGTCCTCCTGAGAGAATCTTCACATTCTTCCTATTCTAAATAAATATATCCTCTTTTAGTAATTATTTAGTTGTTTTTACCCAATACTCTAATGAGAGTATTAAAATCTCAAGCCCTTATTAGATTATACAAATAATTTTCCTAGGAGAACTTGGAGAAAACAAACAGGATTGCCAGATTTTGCAAACAAAAATATAGGAGACTCAGTTAATATGAATTTAAGATAAACAACAAATATATCATTTAGTATAAGAGAATCCCAAAGAATGTAACAAACATGTCCCCATATAATTTGGACATGTCCCAATAGTATTTGGACATGTTTATACTAAATATATGTTATTTATTTGAAATTAAAATTTAACTGGTATCCTGTAACTCATCTGCGACCTTAGAAGAGAGAGTCCTTAAATATATTTTTATTTCTGACCATGTGACACATATAAAACACAGAGATCTGAGTAACACTGATGTTCCTCACCTCAGCATGTTCTGATGTTTAGTTTTTGTGATAGGACTATTTCCAATTCATGTATCAGTCTGGCTTGGTGTCAGTTTCCTGTTTTTTCACTACCATTTCTCTACATATTTGATGCCTGTGGTAAGACCCTGCAACTCATTTTTGGAAAATACCCTTGCCTTTCATGTTCTCACTTTTTATGCTCATTATCAACAAAGGGACAGAAAGTGCAAGAAAAGTGTAAGAAATGTGATTTCTATCATCTTAAAAGTAAAAGGAGGGTCTGTATTTGCAGCCAAAACCTGCATTACTAACACTAAGGTCTCCTCAGACTCCAGGAAAGAAAAGCAAAGGAAGGAGAAACTCAACTTCTAAGATGCTTTGAAGCTTAATTTGGTCCTGAATACTTTGCAGATGCAATCCCTATGCTGAATTAGATGTATGATCCAATTTTCCTCCTTAATCTTTTTGCTCAAAAGAAAGAAAAAACTCCTTTAGTTACTTAATAACTAAGGATTTTAAACCAATTGACCTAAAGCTCCCTGCTTTAGTGGCTTTTGTGCTAATGTACTTGGGCCAAATTATTTAAGTTGTAAAGAGACAGACTTAAGACAAATCTGCTGTTGTTACCTGTCATCAATAACCCCACAGGCCATGTGCACTATTAATTTAAGTAGTAAAAACAAAACACTTCTTGGAACAAATAGCACAGCACGTTTAATTTTAGTTTTATAAACCAAGATAGAGTGAAAACTGGCTTTGACATCTTTGGTTAGAAACATATTAGCTGAAGTATAGATCTGAAGGCAAATAAAAAAGCACTGAGCTCCTGCCCACAGAATTTTTAGTCTTAATTCATTAGCATATTCCGTTGTTCAGAATCTTTAGTTTGACAGGAGAAAGTACTGCTAAAAGCTCACCCATGGCACCAGCTGACTGACAATTCTGTGAATTTTGGTGCTGTTTTAAGAAGGATATGGTATAATTCTTAAAATGAAAACCAAAATATAGTTCTTCCTTCTCTGTGTGAGCTTAGGTCCCAAAAGTAGAAAGTAGGTCTGATTTTTCTTCCTATTATCCCTACTACCTCAGTTGCAGAATCTACAATTCCTTTCCTTATGACCTTGAGCTCAATGGATTTAGCCATCCTGAAGTCCAAGAGAGGAATGTTTGAATACCAAACATTATCATGGTTCAAGTTATTTGAATGCTACTACCATTTCTTGATGATTTTATTTTTATATATAATGGTAAACCAACTGTCAGAGAAGGGGGCTATTGTACTGGTCAAGATGATTGATCATGATTACCAGGGGCAATTGTATTGATGCCATGTAACAGACACAAGGAATACCATTTGGATCCAGGAAATTTAGAGTATTTTTTTGCCCAGTAGTCTTAATAATGAGGAACAGCAACAACCCAATAAAGACAAGACCACCAAGTACTTAGATCCTGCAGGAAATGAAATGCTGTGTCACCCAGCAGGTAAGAAATGCCATTTACTTGATATGTTGGCAGATGTTATGGACAAAATTAAATGAGCGTTAAAATAATACACATATGATTCCATTGATTTATTCAGATAAAATTTATATTGCCAGCAAATGGGGCAGTTATGATTTATGTTAATTTATTGTTTTTATATTGCTTCACTTTTTTCCCATTATATAACCATGGCGGATAACATTTTTTATTTTAAATGGAAATACAATTAAATTGACATCACTACATAATGATATGATATTTGATAATTTATGTATGAATCAAGGATGAACAGATACTGAAAGAGAGATGGTGAGATGTACTAGACTTCCATTCATATTCTGTATTGGCTTTCTACTATTACTCATCTTGCAAATGCTAAATACTAGCCTGAAAATTTTAGTCCAGATACTTAACTCTGAGAATATTAAGTTCATGTGTATTTTAAACATATAAAAAAGACACATGATATTTACATCAGTTTTGGATCATAATTTCTAAATGAGCACCCATGAAATCTCTACCCAAAAAACTATTACAGAATATTATCAGCATTATTAATGAGATACTTTTCACTTCTTTGCTTCTAGTTATTTAACGTCTATAAGGATTTCTCTTCTCATAAAGAAAAAAAATGATAAACTATCCATCATCAAATCCCACTGGGTCAGTCTTCAAAATATATCCAGAATCTGATAATATGTTACTACCTCTACTACCCAAACCCTGCTTTCCCTAGACCAAGTCACCATGATCTCCTGTTTGAACTTCCTACAGTCTTCCCTGTTTTCCATTGTTCTCCCTCTCTTCAATTCTCCCAATAGAAACCAAAGTAATTCTTTTAAAATGTAAGTCAAATGACATAATTCCTCTGCTCAAAACCCTATAATAATTTCCTACCTCATTTAAAATAAAGCCTAACTTCTAACCATGGTTTAGAAGGTGCCACATGATCTTGATCATGCCTCTCTCTCTCTAACCCCAGCTCCTCTCTCTCACCTCAAACATTTCACTTCAGTCACCCTAGTGTTCTCTCCATTTCTCAAATTTTCTTGTTAACTCTCACTTTTAAATTTATTATTCCCTCTGATGAAATGTACGTACATATCTCCAAAGCCTATTCCCACACTTAGTTTAGTTCTTGGTCTTTTCAAAACCCATCTTCTCAAGGAAGCACTTCATATGACCCTACCTAAAATGGCAATCACTTATCTCATTGTCTCATCCTTCTTTCTTTCTTTTTCTTAGTTATACTCTATAGATACATTACATATTTTTTCACTTTATACTGCTCACTTCTATAATATAAACACCATAAAGACAAAACCTTTGCCTGTGTAGTTCACTGCTATAGTTCCAGCCTGCAGAATAGTGCCTGCCAGAAGATATTGATCCTTGATACCCCAGAGCTTGAAGTGGCAGAAGCCCTAGATCTTTTACTGCAAGAAGTCTTATGTGTTTACTCCAAATGTGCTAATATCATTGCTTAAGTGTGTTGTGACGTGATAATACAAAATGCTAGGAGGACTTGATTAGAGAGAATAAATAAATATGAGATGCAAACTCATATTTGTATGAGATACAAATTATTGAATAAATAAATTCATGCCAAAAAGTTTATGACAGTGATGCAAAACCTATAAAAACACAGGAGAGGAATAAGTATAGCCTACAAGATATTAGTTCGACATATGTTTATTTCACACATAAATATATCTAAAATATAAATGCTGTAAGCATTCAATTTGATGTACTATGGGATAATATCAGAAAGCCTTTTGAATGAGATAAAATCAATACACAATTATCAATATCATAATTTTTAAAACATGTGAGATATTGAACCTCTAAATGATCACTAAAATATCAGGAGAGATTTCAAAACAAAGGAAGAGTTCAATCCTAAAGATGTTTTCTTCATGTGCTGTTGGCCTCAAAATACTGGGACTTTACAAGAAGAGTACTGAGGGATTGAAGACAAAGAAGAAATATGCTACTTTTGTTTGTTTGAAGGTATAGGTTTACAATCAGATTTATGCTTATGCTAAAGAAAGCTTGGCTCTGGAGAACCACATAAACATGTCTAAAATGATTGAAGGTATTTTGAGGACAGATTCCTTAAAAGGGATTTTTAAGAAGGGTCTATGTAAAAATAGTTCCTCAGGGAACGAATTCTTCATAGTTAAAGATAATTAGAGATGTTTGCCCTTTAGAAAAAAACATTCTGAGGGTGTTCAAGTGCTATAGCAGAGCAATCCTTTTATATCTGTGTAAGATTTATCTTAATTTTGAAGTCTGCAAGGGTAAAATAAGAGTAGTCCTATCAGCTACGATCATCAGCGTTTACTTTTACTTTTGCTAAGCCTAGCAAGAAAAAACAAAAACATAACACAAATAAAAAATAAAAAGCACAAGGAACAAAGAAAGATGCAGATTATGACTTGAGAAGCAGCAGCACAATGAGCCGTACAATGCTGTCAGTTTCCTCAAAAAGAGGATTGTAAATAAGCCTTGGCATACCTGTAAGCAGGGAAATTCCAGAATCTTCGTTTAACAAGACAGAGCTTAGTCACTCAGGAGCAATGTGTTTGTATGTGAGATACACAACATCAGCAACTTCTTAAACCATGTACAAAGTTGCACAGAGGCAACTGCACCTGTGACTTTTTAATGTGAAGCTAGCACAATCACCTTTTACTTCTCTCAAAACACTTTTAATAATGCCCTATCAGAATTTTCATCTCTGTTAGAGACTCTTCATGAATTGCCAGCATAAAATGGAACATCAAAGATACACAGGAGTCAACCATCTATCAAGTAAACAATAAGCAGTGATAATTTTGTCTGCATAGACCATGACATTATATTCCATCAAAATTATCAAGTAATGTGTCAAGTAAATTCTGACAAACTTTGTGTCATGTGATAATGGAAAGGTATATGTAGAAATGCCAGTCCTAAGAGAACCTTGTTGGTATGTTTATGATAAATGTTGCATTGTAAAGATGATTATAAAATTATTTTTATTCCAAATTCATGTAGCAGCCACTAAATAATAGATTTTTATTACATATTGTTTACCCTTCAAGAAGATAGGAGGATCTGAGTTGAATTATTCATTTTGTCTACGGATTTTTTGTGTTTTTCTTTCAAGAAACATTTAATATTTAACCTGCAATTTTTCTGCTCTCTTATAATCTCAGGCATTTTAATAATGTTCTTCAGAAAAATATACACAAGATCACAATATTTAACATGAATTAGAAAAGAGACAATGTTTATGTTTAGAGGAGAAAATAAGCAGAATTAGAGATTCTCAGATACCTTCCCCTTTTTTTCTGTGAGTCAAAACATTTATTTCTATGCATTAATCTCATTATTGTAGAAAGTTGTGTATCATCATCATTTTATTTTTAGAAACTCAAGACTTATATGGAATCATTTCTTTGAGTTTGACTTATTTCAATCTTTAAGGGATTAATTTATGTTGTTGTATGTATTGATGTTAGTATTTTATAATATGAATGTGCCATGATTTTTTTGTACATTCTCCCATTGTTGAACATTTGATTGTTTCTAGTTCTTGGCTATTATGAATAAAGCTTGAGAGAAATTATTTTACAGCTCTTTTTGTGGATAGAGGCTTAATTTTTCTTGAGTGTATAAGTGAAAGTGGAATTTCTGAGTTATTCCAACATAATAGACATGCTCTGTATCTTAATTGAAGTGTTGGTTAAAAGACCGCATAATTTTTTTTAAATTCATCATCCAACTATACACATAAGATTATGTATAATTTAATGTATATAATCATACCTTTAAGTAAAAAATATATTTAGAATGTATTTCCTGTTATTTTATTAACACAGCTAATTGTTTATTCATAATACCAAAATTCAAGCACAAATTATCCATCTCATTAATGGAGTATTTATGGTATTTAAATAGTCTTTATGTACATTATTATAGTCTTGAATTTAGTGGCAACCTTATTTGCTAACCAGAGAAAATATTAATACTCATTTTTAGATAAAAAAAAAAAGTGAGGCATCCAGAGACTAAATGGCCTAATTCACATAGCAACACATATTAGGAGAACTCAGCGCCATTGGTCTAGTGAAGCCAGCAACCACCAATATGTCATGGAGCTGTTTTGTAAAAATCCTTCTGTATCATATTTATAACATTTCCTAAATAAATAGGTTACAAAAAAGAGTTTCCAATCATAAGCTAATGCACTGCACTGCTACTTCAGAACTAGAGCAATGGAAGAAGACATTGCCCTTTAAAGATTGCCTAAATATACTTAAGAGTTAACAATTGCATTTATTCTCTCTTTTATGTTCATTAACGCTGTGCTAAGACACAAAGTTATGCATTTGCATGCCCATAGTTGGTTCCATCCTATGCACCTTTTAGGAGACTCAGGTAGAACTGGCAGAAATTACTGGATGTACTAAGCCAAAGAGGATAACAGCATTCTAGTAATAGAGCTGTGCTCAGAGAAGACGTTCATCTTCAGTGCAAACAGCTATTCTTGACATAATGCCTTTATGAATCAATTGCACTATTGTATAGCTATCATCTTTATGGCATTTGAATCTGAGCAAATCCTGTGTATCTCCTCATTTCTCTGTACCCTTCTTTCCTACCCTCTGGATTGTTTAGTAGACTTGCATGCACAGCAGGCATAATGGGGCAGGCTATTACTTTCATGTCCAAACCCTGACCCAAGGTCATAATTTCAGTCTTTTTCCTTCATGTATATGATGAGTTTTACAGAAAATGTGAAACAGTGACTTCTCATCTTGTTTCACACCCTTTGGTAAAACTTATTATTTAGAAGCATTGATCTAAAACAGAGTGTCTTTTTTCCTCCTAGCATCTGCCAATCCTTCCCAATTTTTGTGTGTTCACATAAACCAGGGACAGGAGACGGCAGATCCTAAATATGAGGGAGTCCGTTTGCGTGTGGACTATGGAAAACTGGAGACAGTTCACTATTCCTAAGTATGACAGCAACTACTTAACTCCAGCTAGTTATTCTCAGGCAGAAATAAGTGCACTACTCCTACATCTTTCAACTTAAAAAAAAAACAAACTCGAAATACAGATTTCAAGATAAAATCTCAAAATTTTCAGATGTTGCAAACTAAATCATTTTTTCTCCCAACTTTTATTTTAGGTTCAAGGGGTATATGTGCAGGTTTGTTACATGAGTAAATCGCATGTCTCATGAGTTTGGTACAGATAATTTTGTCACCGAGGTGATCAGCACAATATCTGATAGATAGTTTTTCAATTTCCACTCTCTTCCTACCTCCATCCTCAAGAAGACCTTGCTGTCTATTATTTCCTTCTTTGTGTCCATGTGTACTCAATGCTAAATCAGTTTATTTTAAACCTTATTCTGTACAAGCAAGTCTATCAGTGGGTCTTATTCAATCCAAAATCACTATCTATGACCTCTGTTCCAATAATAGCATAACTCTTACTAATCCTTAACTTGGAGCCATCCTTTTTCCTACTGGCCCTCCACCTCTTACCATGTTTATCCCCAGTTAGAGGACATCGCAAGAAATTTCCAAGCCTATCTTCACATTTTTACTCTAATGCTAATATCTCTGAAATCCAAATCCCCCTGCTCTTCTAGTGTCTTTAATTTTTTATAAACTTTGATTCTTACCCTTTCTGTTGAGACAAGATAGCTGAAACTCTTTCTCTTCGTTCTTTCCAGCCTAACTCATTGCATTTTGAACACTGTGTCTGAGGTACACCTTGATTACTTTTGATCTCTACCAAAAGTGGATTAATTATTAGTTGTAGTTCTTTCTCTTTTATTTTATATAGGCTAACTTCATGGTCCTACTTAACATGTTTTAATCCCACTTACCTGTCTGAGCTCAGTAGGCATTTCTCCAAAAACCAATAAAATAAATGAGAGTTTTCATATATAATATGTATATGAAAACCAATGAGCCAAAAGAAAATGTCAGAAATATCTTCAATTCCCTAAAACAATTCAGAGAATGTCACATCGTATACACTTCCCAAAGTTTGCCAAAAGTAATATTTTCACTAGCACAATAATTTGCAGTTTGTAAAGTTATGATGGGTGAAGTGATTCACATAGTTTACATGGTAATCTTCGTACCCCATTTTTTTTCATTTCCATCTCTCCAGCCTAACCCTTTTTCTCCCAAGTTGTTGGGCAACAGCTCATGTTTCAAAACAATGATACTCTTATTTCCATCAAAGCTTTCCTTTAAAATGAAGTGTTCTCTCAAATCCTTCCCTATGCTCACTCTTTCTTTCCTCTCAAATATGCAATATTTTGTTCTTTTCCCTTACTCTGTCTAGGTTGATGTTTTCATTTCTTATGTCATGTAAAATATAGAACCAACTACAACTAAATAACCTCAATTTCCCACCAAATTTTCACCCCACACCTGTACTTGTACTTTCTTCCTTCCTATTTAAATATATCAACCACTTCTGATTTTATCTAATGTCAACCTCTCCCTTTATGCACTGGGTACCATATTCATTCTCTATTGCTTATTTAAGTTCTTTGCTCTTCCCGTTATGCCTCTATCTTCAGAATCTTCAAAATTTCCTCCATATAAAATTTTTTTCAAAACCAAATTTAAACATGCTGAAATATCTCTATGTAGAAATAAACTTCCTTATATTAGGTCTCTTGTTTTTTCTTTATTTAAAAAGGTTTTCAAATTGGCCACTATCTCCTACTCTCACCACTTAATTTTCATTCCATTTAGACTTTCTTTGTCCCCACCCTATTGAGACAATTCTTGTCAAAATCACAATGACTCTATCTTACCAGATGCAATGGTCAATTTTCAGTCTTCAATTTATTTATTCTATCAAAGCCATTTGAAATATTTAGCCACTTCTTCCTTCTTAAAACAATTTCTTCATTTGGCTTCCAGAATTCAGTATTCTGATTTTGCCCATACATCACTGTCTCCTCTTTTTCAGTCTTTATTGCCCCAGAACGATGCACATTAATAGTAGCATCAGGATAATCACTGTTCTTTTTCTTTTCTCTGTCTATAATCATAGACTAATATTGCATTGAATTCTGTGGATTTAAATACAATCAATATCAATATACTGACACTTAAAAGTTGTATTTTAACCTTTATCATTTCTATAAGATTCAAAATGATATACCAACTTCACACTTCAACCACTTTTATAAATAGTTTAGAATATATAGTAAATCTGAAAATATACATATTTTATGACCCTGTAACTTTGCCTCTACATCAGAATAATAATCCACAAAACATAAATGTGTAGTTTTGTTTACTGAAAGCCATAGATTAGAATGTTTATAGCAGTATTTTTTGTAATAGCCCCAAATTTTAAACTATGTAGATGTCTACCAAACAAGATGAATAAATGAGTTGTGGTGTATGTATATGATAAAATATCATACAGTACTGAAAATAAATGATCTCTAGCCACAAGCAGCAATATAAGTCATTGGCATATATATAACAATAAGAAAAAGAAGCCAGACACATAAGAGTATCTAATGACTGACTGCATTAAATAAAGTACTAAAATAGGCAAAAGTATATATAGTGTTAGAAGTCAAGATGTTTTAATAATTGTGATTATATATTTAGAAAGACCGAAGGACTTCACAGAAAAACTATTAGAACTGATACGCCAGTTCAGTAAAGTTGCAGGATACAAAATCAATATACTAAAATCACTATTATTTCTATATGCCACCAGTGAGTAACCTAAAAATGAAATTTTAAAAGTAATCCCACTTACAATATTACGAATAAAATTAAATACCTAGAAATTAACTTAACCAAAGAAGAGAAAGATCTCTATAATGAAAACTATGTAGAACCGATGAAAGAAATTGAAGATAACAACAAAAAATGGAAAGATATTCTATGTTATTAAATCGGAAAAATCAATACTGTTAAAATGGTCATACTACCCAAAGCAATCTAGAGATGCAACGCAATACCTATTAAAATACCAAAATAGAAAAAACTATCCTAAAATTTATATGAAACAACAGAAGACCCAGAATAGCCAAAGCTATCCTGAGCAAAAAGAAAAAAACTGAAGGAATCACATCACCTGATTTCAAATTATACTACAAAGCTGTAGTAACCAAAACAGCATGGTACTGACATAAGAACAAACACATAGACCAATGGAACTGGATAGAAAACCCAGAAACAAATTCACACACCTCCAGTAAACTCATTTCAAAAAAGGTGTCAAGAACATACACTGGATAAAAGGGAGCCTCTCTTCAATAAATGGTGCTGGGAAAACTGAATATCCATATGCAGAAGAATGAAACTAGACCCCTGACTCTTGCCAGATACAAAAATCAAATCAAAATGGACTAGAGACTTAAATCTAAGACCTCAGACTATGAAACTACCACAAGAATACATTGGGGAAAACCTCCAGGACACTATTATGGGTAAAAAGTTATCGAGTAATACCCTACAAACACAGGCAACCAAAACAGAAAGGGACAAATGGAATTACATCAAGTTAAAAAGCTACACAGCAAAGGGAACAATAAACAAAGTGAGAAGACAGTCCACAGATTGGGAGAAAATATTTGCAAACTACCCATCTGACAAAGGATTAATAGCCAGAATATACAAGAAATTCAAACAAACTCATTAGGAAGAAATCTAATAATCTGTTTTAAAATGGGCAAATGATTATCAGTTTTCCTAAATTAAACTATAAAGTAGATGCAATTCCAACAGGCTTTTAAAAAATTATCCTTGTAATATAATTTAAAAATGTGTATTAATAGGGGCTAATTATGAGAAAGATACACCTAAAGGTGAAAAGTTGTGGGTCATGCTCTAAAAGCAGGTTTTACATCAGTGTTATATTAATTATTCACAGACAAATTGACCAAGAAGCATAATGGAGATCTCAGGAATAGATTTGCCTATGTAAGGAAATTTGATATAAAACAAGACATTACTGATGACTACATGGGAAATATGGGCTCTTCAATAACTGTTGCTATGAAAATCGGTTTTCATTGCAGGTAAAAATGTAATAAAATTTCTATATTAAGCCACAGTAACAATATCATATGGTTGAAATCATAGTGGAAGTAGAAACTACAAAGCTTTTGTAAATCATTATAAAATGTCTATAAGACTTGGGGTAAAAATATTTCTTTAAAAATATTATAATATTAAAAATATTGCTAAATTTAATCATATTAAAGTTAAAAAATGTCTTTCCACTGAAATAAATGATTGTAAGTCTAAAGACGTAAACTACAAACTAGGAGAAAAAAATAGTAATCAAGGAATTGGCAATGAATTAGTTAGCAGCATATACAGAAATTTTGCACAGAATTTAAAAAATCAAAAAGAAGAAAATGTACAAAATGCACTTTAGATAGGTAGAAATGACAAAAATATACAATGACTCAGCATCATTACACATCAGCTAAATGTTGATTAAAATCATGATACCCAATATATTTGGAAAAATAAATAAATTAGGATGATGACACAGGCTGTCCAAGTTGTAGGACAATGGGAACTCTCACATACTATCACATATTTTGATAATATACATTAACTATCTCTTGAGGAAATAATTTGAAATTGCCTAGTACAGTAGTCTCCTTTTATCTGCAGTGTTGTTTACCATGGTTGGTTATCTGTGGCCAACCACAGTTTGAAAATATCAAGTAGGAAATTCCAGTAATAAATAATTCATAAGTTTTAAATTGCACAGCATGACATGCATCATCCCATTGTGCAGCATGTCTATGCCATACACTCTACCTGCCCATTAGTCACTCAGCAGCCATCTCAAGTATCAGACCAACTCTTCCCATATCACAGTGCTTGCATTCAAGTAACTCTCAGTTTACTTAATAATGGACCCAAAGCACAGAATAGTGATGCTCTCATATTGTTATAATTATTTTATTATTAGTTATTTTTAATTATCTTACCATGCAAAAGTTATAAACTACATTTTATTATAGGCATGTATGTATGTATAGGAAAAAATCATAATTTATAGGATTCAGTACATCCAACTTTTCAAGCATCCATTGGAACTCTTGGAATGTATCTTCCACATATAAGAGAGAACTACTGTAAATATGAAGTTAAAACTAATCTTTAATAATTTCATACCTATGTACATTCCTTGGAAAATATATTTATGTACTACAGGAAACATGTTAAAGAATATTTATATCAGTCTTTCATAATAGCTAAAATGGAAAACAATCAAATACCCTTAAATAATATAACAGGTAAATTGTTGTATATACATACAATAAAATACAGTGCAACGAAGAAAAAGAATGATCTACAGATGCAGTGTTATCATAGGTGATTCCCAGAAGTATAGTAAGGCACAAAAAATGCAAGTCCTAAGATATTTCCTGCAATATTAATTTATATCAAGTGGAAAAAAAGTCAAAATCTCAAAAAATGCCTTAGAACATAACATCAATGGCAAGCCTGTGAAAAAACAACGGAGGGATAGAGACGGAAGAGCTTATTGTTCTTATGTTCTAGTCACTTTCCTTTTTGTCTTTCCGCTTCCTTCCTTCCTTCCTTCCTTCCTTCCTTCCTTCCTTCCTTCATTCATTCTTTCCTTCCTTCCTTTCTTCCTTTCTTCCTTTCTTTCTTTCACCGAGTCTTGCTCTGTCACCAGGCTGGAGTGCAATGGTGCAATTTTGGCTCATTGCAACCTCCACCTCCCGGGTTCAAGTGATTCTTCCACCTCAGTCTCCCGAGTAGCTGGGACTACAGGTGCGTGCCACCATGCCTGGCTAAGTTTTGTATTCTTAGTGGAGACAGGGTTTCACCATGTTTGCCAGGATAGTCTTGATCTCTTGACCTCGTGAGCCACCCGCCTCGGACTCCCAAAGTGCTGGGATTACAGGCGTGAGCCACTGTGCCCTGCCTTGTCTTTCTTATACTAATGATTGATAAAAACAGGTTTTCATTTACTATTATGTTTTTAAATTCTTCCTTTACATTACATTCTATGCCCACATTTATATATTTAACATATCACTAAATAAAAATAAATACTGAAACATGACAACCTCATAAGTTTTTAGAGAGATTTCATGTGAAGATAATGATAATAATTTAGCAATCTCTACTTTTCTTCTTTTAATTACTCAAAAGCAACAAGTGGAACTGTTTTAAATGAGACAGTCCATTAACTATACAAAATGGGCACAGATAACAACCTCAAAACATAATTGAGCAGGAAATGATGCCACAGACAGTAGAGGACAAGCCAGGACTGTTCTCAAGAGGATGAGGAGAGCAAATGCTGAGGCTGCTGATAACAGACAGACCAGAAACCTATGATTCTCACAGGTGAAACACACATCTTAAGGTATGCCCCCTAAAGTCTTGCTTTGTAAAAGCAGATATAGCATGTACTCATACTGGGATCGAAAATATTCCTGGATGAGTTTAGTGTTTGCAAAGCACAGGAGACAGAGCTAAATAAAATCCAGATAGACTAGCTATATTTTCATTAAGTAGGCTGTCTCAGTGACTTCAAGGAAGAAGGAAACTGACATATTGAACAAGATCTCAGAACTACCTATTGTTGTCATTAGGCAGCAAGAAGAAAAGGCCACATAAACTCACACACCAAACTCTGGGAAATGAAAGACACTTCAGTTAGCCACTCTTTCTTTAAACAAACATGTAGGAAATAGCTTCTATAGGAGAAGACAGTACTCACCTGTTACTCAAAAATTTGTCAAAAAAGGAAAAAGCCGAAAAATTTGCATGACTCTGCCACATGGAAGAGGAAGAAAACATAGAAGATAAAAATTGTGGCCAAATTTCACCATAATTTATTTTTAAAAAAATCAACTAAGCCGTTGCTTCTCTGAAACGAAGAACAAGAGGACAAAGTATAGAAATTCACGAAGTCAACAGCAAAAGAACTTAACAGTGAGTAGGCAGTGTTCAGAATAGAAAATTAAGATAAATGTCATGTTAGCCATTACAGAAATTTAAATAAATTTGAAAGGACAACAAAAAGACAGTGTTAAAAATGGAATAACGCTCATAATTATAGAAATGAAAAAGTAAAGTGAGCAAAATAAAACAATTATAATGAATAAATGATTAAAATAACTAAATAGAAAGTGTTGGTTACAGAGCAGAGAAAAAGGATAGTGTACATTTGTAAAACTGAGTGCCCAATATTTTGTAAAATATCTGATATAATAATTTCATTACTGCCTGACAAAATACCCTAAAATACAATGACTCCAAACAAGCACCATTTCATTTATTCAGTTTTTGTGGGTTAGGAATCAGAAAGGGCTTGGCTGGGTAATTATTTGGCTGTCTGTTCTGTCAACTGCAGTAAGCTGGTGGCTGTGCTGAATTAGATGTTCCAAATATATTTGGCTCTTACGCCTGGCCTATCTTTCTACACGGCTAATTTGGGCTTCATTTCACGGTAGTCTCACCATCTGACCAGCCCATAGTGGTTGGCTTCCAAGCGGGTATGTTCCAAGTGAGGTAAAAGCAGAAGTTGCAGAACTCTTGAGGTCTGGCCTCAGAAATTGCACAGCCTCACTTCCATCACATTCTATTGGTCAAAACAGAGAACCAGCCCAGATTCTAGGTGAGAATATATCCCACCACTTGATTTTGGTGGGGAGCTGCCAAGAATTTGCACCCATCTTCTACTACACAAGTACATAACTCAAGAAAATAATACAAGAAATAAAAGAAAATTTGAATAACATGCTGAAAATACATCCTGTGTTCCAGGAAAAACTGAACCTAAATAATCACCATCAAACCATAGGCTTGTCATTTTCACAGACTCCAAATTATACAAATTGCTAACACTTAGTACTTACCATATGCCAGACATAAGGTTGCCAGATTTAGCAAATAAAAATGCCCCATGCAATACTTGGGACATACTTATACCAGACACACAAAAAACCACTTGTTGGTTCAAATTTTAACAAGGCATCCCTTATCTTATCTGGCAATGCTTCTAAGCACTATTTAAGACATTTACCAGAGGTGGAATTAAAGCCAAACAACAAATAATTATAAGATGAGGGCAAAACATCTAGCAGTAAGCACTGAATTTGTTTAATAGCGAGCTAAAACAAATATGGTGATTAGTTTACTAAAATAAGGTGTAAACAGATGCGCTGAGCATGTAGAAAGCCTGTAACTAACAAACATTTGAAGGTAAGGAGAGGGGTGAAAAGTAAGCAGCAGTCTACGTATGCAGAGTTCTTCATTTTTACTAGGAAATCAGAATTTATGTTATTCAATTGATGCAAAAGTAATTGTGGTTATTCCTATTAAATGTAATGGCAAAAACAGCAATTATTTTTGCACCAACCTAATACAACTGATTATTTCAATAATAGGGCTATGCTCATAATGGTATGATGGTAGACATTATGAAAAATCATAACTAAGTAGAAGATGACATTGTAGAGGAATGAGAGAGGAGAGATAAAAGGAATTATGCTAATTTTATCATTGTTTATAAGAGGCATATCAGTCAGGGTCCCAACAGGAAAGATATAGCACTCTCAAAAGAAGAAAACCTGAGATAGGATTATTTTCAAAGGAATATTTTACAACATGAAGGTTTAGGGAAATCACAGGGAATGGAGCAGGAATCAGGCTTATTATACTTATCTCAGAAAGAATGAAGAATGCAGCATTGCTAGAATTCAGGAGTACAGAGTTACATAGAATTGGTCCCAATAAAAAGAACAGTGGTGGTTAAGTCAAGGGCACAGACTTTCCCTCCTCCCTCTAGCCTATGGCTTGCCGAAGTTCATCATTGGCTGAGCCTAACCAGAAGGCAGAGGTTATGGGAATTCATTCACATAGCTCCTAAAGGTCAGGCTTCTCAATCAAATAGAAGAGCTAGAAAGATGAAGAGTGAATCTGAAGGGGAAAACAAGATATTTGATGTGATAGTGAAATAGTATATACTGTCTGAAGACATAAATCACTTAGGGGATTATATAATGGTATAGTTATAAAGGTACCACTATGGCAAAAATAAATATATCAAAGGAAATAGACATCAAAAAACAAAGCAACACAATAGCCACATTAAAGAGTTTTACAAGCTATTGTAAGTATTTACAAGCTATCAATAGTAATGGCAAAAACTTCGATTACTTTTGCACCAACCAAATACTAAATAGAAAGCTGATTATAAGATAATTTGAGATAACAAACATATATGCTATAGCAATAAATGCAAAAGGCTTATACTTATTAAGTCATTCATATCAGCTTACAAAGAAAAAATTTCTTTGCATTATTTTAAAGACATAATCTAAAGAATGTTGTAAATAACAGGATTTGCAAAGAAATGCCAATAAAATACAGACAATCAAAAAAGAATGAATGTGGCCCTTATATCAGATAAAATAAATTCTTTTAACAGGTATTAAATAAATCACAGACAGGCACTTTCAACCCCTTATGGATGAAATATTCTATGAAAAAGTAACAAAGATTCCAGAGTAGCATTGGCAATTATAGAGCTACGATTATAGAGGTTGAAAATACATAATAATTTTAAAAATTAACAAAATATTTTAATACACGAATCTCATTCTATGATAGATCAAATGAGTGATTTTCTAAAACTCTAAGTATACATGTGATCTAAATGACATAATAAATATACCTCTCTATAAAATTATTTGGGAAGTGTTCATTCCATTTCTGAGTTTGTGTATTAACATTACTGATAATTTCATGAAACAGCCTTAAATGTTTCATGAAATTTAACAGCAGAGCCATCTGGGTCCCCTTGGGGAAATATTTATATTCATCAAAACTTGCTCTAAAAGAAAAAGGAAATCAGAAAAGACAGTCAAAAAGATGCAAATAATTATCAAAGAGCTACTTCCAAAATATCACCAAGTTAAGATAATTTTAAGAAGAGTATAACATCTCTCAAGACCAGGTAAATTAATACTATTTAAATTTTTCTAAGGTATGGAAACGGAAAACTTCTGAATTCTTTATTTGAAATGAAGAAAATTTTAAACTAATAATAGCAACAAAATTGCAATAAAAAATGATGTAGCAAATCTCTCTATGACAATTGATAAATCTTGTGTGAAATATTAAACAGAAACCAGCAACACATTATCAAATACAATAAGGCCAAGTGGAATTTTTTTCCAGAAATGCAAAGTGTTAAAAATTAATGAAAAACAAAATCAAATCTACTTATATAATTAAACATATTAATAGTTTGAAATGGAAAATATTTCCCACAGATTAGACAGAAATTTACAATATTTATTTTCCAATCTTTATTTTTAAAAATTTTAATAGAATTATATTATAATGTAAAATAGGATGACATGATATAAGGTAAGATGTCCATTGTCATTATTATTATTTAACATTGTTCTGAAGGTGTTATTAGTATAGCTATAAAGCAGGGAAAAAAGAAGTATGTAAAATCACTGCTATTTTCAGACAATATTATTTTATACCAGAAAAACAAATAACTACAACTGAAACTCAATAATAAATAAGAGAATTTTACAAGGTAAGTGAATATCAACTTGATGCTATTCAGTGCTATAGACAGAAATCTATAGCATTCGTATGTAACACAATAACAGTTTAATGGTAAATAATTTTCTATTTTTGATAGCAAAATTGTTGAAATGTATAGGAATAAATATATTAAGAAATATGCAAGACATATACAAAAAAACTTAAAACTTTTCTGACTAAAAGGAAGATAACAGAAATTCACACAAGGTTTTTCTTAAATAGAAAGGCTCCACATTACAGAAATAAAAACTTTACATATGATAATCTTTAAATGCAACATGGTAATAATTTTAATACCAACCATATAGGCAAAGCTAATACCAAGGTAATATGGAAAATTTAAAAAGCCAGGATAGTCAGAGAACTTAACAAATGGGAAGAATATTGAGAGATAATTAGCTTATGCAGATATTAAAACTTTATATAAGTATAAAGTAATTAAACTAGTGAGGAATTTGCTTATGTAGGATAAAGGTACATCAATGAGATGGAATGGAAAAATGTAGTCACAGTTCCAAATGAAGACAGGATTTAGTATATGATAAAGTAGACTTGATGGCTCACAGTGCTGGCAAAGCCATGAGGAAAGAAACACCCTCACATATTGCTGCTGAAAATCTATCATCTATCACAGAATCTAGCAAATGCAAATACACAAAGTTCTCTTTTAACCAGCCATTTCACTAAAAGACACCCTCACATCTACTCATACAAGTGTGAAATTGCATGTGCTCTTGGTTATACGTAAGTCACTGCAAGTAAGATTTAGAAATAACCTAAACCTTGATCGATAGAGGCCAGGTAAGTAGGAGAAAATATATCCTAATGTTGAAAAACTATTTGACCTTAAAGGAGAATTAGAGAGCTCATAATGATATGAAATGATCTCTAACACAAATTTTAAGTGAGAAACAAAGCTCCATCCATTAAAGTAACACATGCAACTATATATACATGCACACATGTATATGTGTATATATATTTATATATTAAAATGTATATATATGTGTATATATATATTTGATTGTATATGAACAAAAGTTTTTGGAAAAATATTTAAAAGACAGAAAGCACTTCCTTCCCTTCTTTCCTTCCTTCCTTCCTTCCCTCCTTCCCTCCTTCCCACCTGTCTTCCTTCCTTCCTTCCCTTCCCCCTCCCTCCCTTTGTCTTTCCCTCCCTCCCTTCTTTCCCTTTCTTTCTTTCTTTTTTCTTTTTCTTTCTTTCTTTCTTTCTTTCTTTCTTTCTTTCTTTCTTTCTTTCTTTCTTTCTTTCTTCTTTCTTTCCTTCTCTATTTCTCTTTCTCTCTTTCTTTCTCTTTTTCTCACTTTCTCTCTTTCCCTTTTCTGTCTTTCCCTTTTTTGCAACTTTGTCTCATTACATTGCCTGGCTTGTCTCCAACTCTTGAGCTCAAGCAATAAACCCAAAGAATTATCTCACTTCAGCCTCTGGAGTAGCTGGGATTACAGATGTGCACCACCATGGCCACTGCAAGAGAAAGAAAATACTGGTTGCCTATAGTAGGCAGAATGGCTGAGGTCAGAGGTAGATTGAAGAGTGTTTTCTAAATACTTTATATGTTTGAATTTCACACCACATGTATGTATTATCTATGAAAAAAATCAAATATACACAATTTAAACATTTTAAAAAATTAACAAAGTGAGTAAGAGTAATTCTTAGTCACAAGAATAAACTAAAGCATTATCATAAGTATATCAAGTATATTATAGGAAGGTAGACTTCCAACCCCTAGAATTATTGTTACATTCCTACCTGCTCACTCTGTAGATTTAGTCTAAGAAATGCCTGGCTTACAATGCTCTATCCAGCCCCCACATCTTAAAGACATCTGGAAATTCAGGATCTTCTGATTTTATTAAAGATTTTTTAAAAGTTGACAAAAGTTTTCTTTTTTATTTTCTCTAAATTACTGCAGTTAAAAAATAAAGACAAAAAATATAGTACATTTGATGGATTGTATTAAAATTTCCATGAACATAGAGATTTGGGTTTTGAGAATTTTATTTCAGGAACCAGGGTCTGGATAAGAACCAAATACCCACTAGCAGATGCATCTGGTGATTTCAGCAGAGGCCCCATTAGAATGATCAGAGACTCCTTTATGGATGTTTGCTTCTGATACAAAGCAGTCTTAAGACAGGATAGATTTATGTGTATTGGCAAAGCCAAGTAGCAAATGGAATGTACTCTCACAGTATGTCTGGCCTGAGCCTGTGTGATTAAATCCTGACTTTGATGAATCCCAGACCTTCAGGGAAGAGAAAATAAAGTCAGAAGTCAGTTGGTTAATAAGAAATTACTAAATCACTCAAGTTCTAAGATGTTGTAAAAGGGACAAACATTTAGTAGACACACAGAAAAACTGAGGTAAAAAAATTAGAATATAAAAATTATACTTTTCCAAAAATAGTAATCTATCTTCCCCTCCATTTTGCTTCCATACTATTGTGCAACCAAACTTACATTATCACCCTAAGTACAGCACTTACTCCAAAGCATTACAAGATTTTGTTTAGGTACTTTCTTTTTCAATAGTCTGTGGATTCCTTGCAGAGAAGGAAAGCTTGTTACTTATTCTTATATAAGCAGGGTCTCATGTAATGTGTGATACACAGTCAACATTCAATATTTTGTTAAGAGAGGGAGGCAATGAATGAATGAGTTTGTAGATAAATGGATAAACACCAGGGACATCAATCTTACTAATGTGATTCCATAGTATATTTTCAAATGATGTGATATAAAATTGTAGGACAAACTAATTTTATTTTATACACATTATAAAGGTATGTATGTATCAAAAATATATTTTGATAATTCAAAATGCTAGAGCTAAGATTTGAAACAGTTAGATCTAGAAACTGTACCCAACATGAAGTACTGCTCAGTATTTTTAAGTATTCTCAATGGCTATGCCATTGGTGCTGGTGAGCTTTGTATAGACCTGTACAGAATCTTTATAGAGCTCAGTAGAATCTTGATTACATAAAAGGCTTGAGGAGTTGAGTGCTGTAATAAAATTAGCTGGAAAATATTTATGTCAGCATCTAATAAAATGTTTCTAAAATCTAAAAACCCATTCTTCATAGTTCCCTTAATAAAAGTACAGTCATACACTGTGTAATGACATTTTGATCAATAACAGACCACATATAAACAATGGTGGTTTCATAAGATTACAATATCATATTTTTATTGTATCTTTTCAATGTTTAGATATGTTCAGATAAACAACTACCATTGCATTACAATTCCCTACAGTATTCAATACAGTAACATGCTATACAGGTTTGTAACCTGGGAACGATAGGATATACAGTATAGTCTATGTGTATAGTAGGCTATACAGTCTAGGTTTGTGTAAATATACCCTACGATGTTCACTCAATGGAAAAATCACCTTATAACACATTTCTCAGAATGTATCCCTGTCATTAAGCAATTCATGACTGTATTTTTAAAAATGTAGTTGTTACAGAACTAATGGCCATTTTTCAGAACATTCATTTTAACTGTCAAGAATTCTAGATAATTAGTGTGTGCATATACTTACATCAGAACAGTGTCTATTTTCAGCTATGATTTAGTTTCTACCTCCAATTAAAATGGGAAAACCACAAGAATAGGATCCAATCTTAAATGAAATATTTGAGAACCTAAATGCAACAATGCATACATATACACATTGAGCTGTGTCCAGGAACTCAGCAATGGTATAATATTAAAAGTTTATTAGAAGTGACGTCAATAAAAATGGTGGAGTAAGGACCTCAGAAAATTTTCTCCTTCACAAAAGCAATGAGAAAACTCTCAAAAATATCATCAGAATAAACTATTTCAGAACTCTGGAAATTAACCAAGGGCTTACAGAAAACTAAGGAGCATTTATTTAAGAAAAATAACTGAATGTCTGTAGGCAAGCTTGTGGCAATTTAACCTTCCCTATTCTCATAACCCCCACCTCCAAAGCTTTTGATATCATTGAATATGAACAACGTGTGATTGCAGTGAAAGTGAGCAATGTAGTAGTTACCAGATGGGGCAGAAAAGCATTTGATCTTCAAAGTCTCACTTTCAGAGCTTTTTATTATTTGACATATCTGTCAGTTCTTTGGAATATTTCTTTTGTTAGGCTATCTTTATTTAAACTGATCTGGAAGTTGCAGAGTATGAACAGCCTTTTCTTTGGAATAGGAAAAGCATTTTCCAAAAAAAAGAAAAGAATTATAGACAAATGTTGAACATCACAGCTGCCTGATATCATCGATAACAGCTGAAATACACAATAGCATCATCAAAATATTAAAAGAAAATGCTGGGAAATGAGATGTTAACAGAGGACTTGAAAATGCTCTAAAAATTTTCTGGGAATCTAAAATTTTCCAGATATCAAGTATTTTACATTCCCAAAACTATATATGTTTAAGAAAGATGTGAAATGTCTTTACATTCTCATCTCTGGCTAATGTTCTTCTTCACAAGCAGGAAGTGAAGACTAAGGCAGTGTTGTAAAATCAGTGAGAGTTCAAATATGCACTTAGATGCACACATAGCCACTTGACAAAGATTTGAAGAATTATTGATTTCAGGCATCTAAGAACTCTCTGTGCAACCAGCAGCAGACTGCCATGCTAATCAAGCAGAGATTTCACATGACAAAGAAAAAAATTATTTAGGCAGATAGTAAGGATAAGAAAGGCTTTAGTAACATTTTCGTTTTAATGAAAGCGGCTCCCAAATCATTTCTTTTCTAACAAAAAGCAGTCTATAAAACCAAGCTGCAGACATAGACAAGCAAGTTGAAAGCTTGCGTGGGTATGAATGCTGGCAGCAGTGCCAATAGGAAAAGGCTACCTGGGGACTAGGCATCTTCAACATGGTGGTTTTATCTTCCCTTTCCTTGCCAACTACCTGTGCAGTAGGGAGCAGACAACATGGCACCAGCCAAGTGAAAATCCCATTTGCATAAGAAGATTAGGACGGGGTGGCCAGCTTCCTCATGCTATGTAAGCATCACACTTGGTCCAACCAATCTGTGGGCCCTATGTAAATTAGAAATCACCTCCTAAAACCTGTCTATAAAATCCTCTGCCTTCCACTGCTGGCTAGAAGACCCACTTGAGAGTTCCTATCTCTCTCTGCAGGAGAGAGTGCTATTCTTTTTCTTTTGCCTATTAAACCTCCACTCTTAACTTCACTCCAGATGTGTCTGTGTCCTTGATTTCCTTGACATGAGGCAAAGAACCTCAGGTATTAACCCCAGACAATGATGTCACTCAAATGTTTGGCCTGTAAACAACAACACAATCAAATAAATTGTCACTGATAAGGCCCAGAAGCTTTACTTATTTGACAAATATTTGAAATAAACTTTTTTAGATGTGTTTGAAAAACTGAAAGAAAACTGACATCGTTTGAATTTGTTTCCCTGCCCAAATCTCATGTCTAATTGTAATCTGCAATGTTGCAGGAGGGGCCTGGTGGGAGGTGACAGAATCATGGGGGTAGATTTCCACCTTGCTGTTCTCATCATAGTGAGAGAGTTCTCATGAGATCTGGTTGTTTAAAATAGCACTTCCCCCTTCACTGTCTATCTCCTTCTCTGCCATGTTAAGATATGCCTGCTTCCCCTTCACCTTCTGCCGTGATTGTAAGTTTCCTAAGGCCTCCCCAGCCATGCTTCCTTTACAGCCTGTGGAAATTTGAGTCAATTAAACCTCTTTGCTTCATAAACTACCCAGTCTCACATAGTTCTTTATAGCAATATGAGAATGGACTAATACAGAAACATACTTAAAGAATGAAAGGAACACATAAAAATAATGTCTCACCAAATAGAAGAAGACCATGATAAGGAGATTAAAATCATAAAATAGAAACAAATGGAAATTCTAGGGTTGAAAAATACAAGAAAAAAAATTAAATATTTGCCATAGAAGTGAAATAGCAAATTCGACCAGCTAGAATAAAGAATATATTTCCTAGAAGATAGTTTAATTCATTATACAGTCAAAGGACATAAAAGAAGAAAAGAGTAAAGACAAATGAACAGAATCTCACAGAATCAAGGCATCATCAAACACTGATATTCACACAATGGAAGCTCAAAAAAGAGGAAACAGAAAAAGAACAAATGAATATAAAAATATAATGACTAGAAATATCCAAAATTTGATGAAAAATCTTAATCAATACATTGGAAAAAGTCAATAAATGCAATAGAAAATAAACTGAAGGAGACTGAAACCTAAACATCTCATTATCAAAATGTTTAAAGCCAACAATTGAGAAATAAGAGAAGTGACTCATCATGTACAAGTGGTTCTAAATAAACTTAACAGCTGATGTTTCAACAGAACCCCTGAGACTCAGGAAGCAATGGATGATATATTCAAAGTGCTGAAAGGAAAAGACTATCACCAAGAATTCTATATTAGGTAAAACTTTCTTTAAAAGTAAAGGAGAGGGGCAAGGCTCTGTGATTTACTCCTGTAATCCTAGCAGTTTGGGAGGCCAAGGCAGGGGAATTACTTGAGCCCAGGAGTTTGAGACCAGCCTGGTCAACATAGTGAGATCTTGTCTCTACAAATAAAAATAAAAATAAATGAGGTGGGAGGATCACTTGAGTACAGGAGATCCAGGCTACAGTTAGCCAAGATCATGCCACTGAACTTCCACTTGGGTGTCAGAGCAAGCCCTTGTCTTAAAAAAAAACAAATAAATGAGGAATTAAGATAAGATACTCCAAGAAAGAAAACAACAAAACAAAACGGAGTTTATTGCTACCATAATTGCCCTACAAGAAATGATAAATGGAGCCTTCAGGCTAAAACAAAGGTAATTATACAATAATCACATTAAAAAAGAAGCAAAGAATCCTGAATAGACCTATATCAATCAAAATAAGACACTTAAATAGCCAAAAAGTATATTTAAGAATTCTCAACATTACTAATTATCAGAGAAAAGCAATTCAAAACCACAATGAGCTACATCATCCCAGTTAGAATAACTATTATTTAAAAAGACAAGAAAATGTTGGTTAGGATGCAAAGAAAAGAAATAATAAATGTTTAAGATGAATAATTCATGCATGTATCAAAAATCTCATGTACACCATAAATATGTAAAATTATTATGTATGAATAAAAATAAATTTTTAAAGAAACACAGGAAGTAAAGAACTCTGGTAAAGGTAGCTATATAGGTAAATGGAAAAGGGAATGTAAGTGTACTTTTTGTTATAATATTTTTTGTCTCATCTGACATTTTAAAAATAACTGGAAAGTAATAATTATAAATATATGTTCTTAAGCATACAATGGATAAAGTTTTAATTTATTTAATTTATTTATTTAATTTTATTTATTTAATTTTATTTATTTAATTTATTTATTTAATTTATTTAATTAATTTAATTTAATTTATTTAAAATAACAGCCAAAGGAAGAAGGTGGCAGAGAATGAAGTTTGTAGGAGCCATAATTTCATATATTATTGAATTTAAGTTGATACTATCTGAACCAGATTTTTATATGTTAAAGTGTTATTTTTAAATTCCAAGAAAACCACTAAAAAAATTGGAGGAAATAGTAAAAAAAAATGACAAGAAGATAACATTGCTACACTAAAAATGTCTACTTAACACAAAAGAATCAGCAACAATAGAAAAAAAAGTATAATACATATAAAAAAAATAGCAAAATATTAGGTGTATATTCTACCTTATCAGTAATTAAATAAAATATTAATGGAATAAATAATTCAAATAAAAGGCAGAAAATGACAGAATGGATTAAAAAACACCAAGATTCAAATATACATTGTCTATCAAAATAGACTTTTTGATTCAAAATACAAATAAGTTGAAAGTAAAAGGATGAAAATATATATTCCATGCAAAATTACCAACAGAAAGCTGAAGTGGCTAAACTATTATCAGATAAAATAGACTTCAGGGCAAAAATTGTTACTGGAAACAAAGACTTTTTGTAAAGATAAAGGGGTAAATCTATCAGGAATATATAACAACTATAAACAAATATGCACCTAACAATAGAGCCCCAAAATATATAAAGCAAAAACTGACAGAATTGAAGATACCACTATAAAAACACAACTAATTACACACACCCTTGACATGAAAAAATAACTATACAATCAGGTCTACATAACAACCAGCTAACAGCACAATGGTAGGACTGAATTTTCACATATCAATATTGACCCTTAGTGTAAATGGACTAAATGCCCCACTTAGGCATAGAGTGGCAAGCTATACAACAAAGCAAGATGCAACTGTCTGCTATGTTCCAGAGACCCTGTGGAAATTTGAATCAATTCAACCTCTTTTCTTCATAAATTACCCAGTCTCAGGTAGTTCTTTATAGCAATATGAGAAAGGACTAATACAGAGACATACTTAAAGAATGAAAGGAACACATAAAAATAATGTCTCACCAAATAGAAGACCATAATGAGGAAGGAGACCCGGCCATCTGGAATCAACTTCCCCTTTGACTGCCACACTGCATTTCAATAGAAACAAAGGCTGACTGAGACTGGCCCCTCTTGATTCTCCTTCCTGTAGGTGGCAGGCTTGGTCTTGGGGAAACTCTCCGGAAGGCACTGTTTTTACTTAAAACCAGAACAAACCCAAAACCTTTTCACATGTCAGTCCTAAAACTGTAAACCAGAAACCCTTTCATGTGTGATTTCTAAAACTGTAAACCCGAAACCATTTCATAAGTGATTTCTAAAGCTGTAAACCCAAAACCTTTTCACATGTGAGTCCTAAAACTGTAAACCTGAAACACTTTCAAATGTGATTTCTAAAACTGTAAACCCCAAACCCTTTCATATGTAATTTCTAAGGCTGTAAACCTAAGATTCTTCCACTTGTAATATTTAAAGTATAAGCCTATATAAAAGCAGAACCTTCCTCTGTTAGAGGAGCTGGGTAATTTGGAAACATCACTCAGCTCCCAGCCCTAATAACAGTAATAATAATAATAAACTCCTTCCTTCCCCATTCGGTTTTCAAGGGCTCTGTTTCCTGTGGCTACTCCTGCTACAATAATAAGGAGATTAAAATTATAAAATAGAGCCAAATGAAAATTCTAGGGTTGAAAACTACAATCACAAGATTTTAAAATTTACCATAGAAGTGAAACAGTAGATTCGACCAGCTAGAATAAAGAATACATTTCCTAGAAGATAGTTTAATTCATTACATAGTCAAAGGAAGTAAAAGAAGAAAAGAATAAAGATGAATGAACAAAACCTCAGAGTATCATAAGGCATCATCAAACATACTGATATTCATACAATGGAAGCTCCAAAAGAAGAAAGCAGAAAAAGAACAAATTAATATGGAAAAATGACTGGAAGTATCCAAAATCTAATGAAAAATCTTAATACATTCAAAAATGTCAATAAATGCAAAGGAAAATAAACTCGAAACTGAAACTAAACATCTCATTACCAAAATGATTAAAGCCAACAAGTGAGAAACAGCAAGAGAAAAATGACTTCTCATGTGCAAGTCATTCTAAATAAACTTAGCTGCTGATGTTTCAACAGAACCCATAGATGTCAAGAAGAAATAGGATGATATGTTCAAAGTGCTGAAAGGAAAAGACTGTCACCAAGAATTCCATATTAGGTAAAACTTTCTTTAAAAATAAAGGAGAGGGGCCAGGCACAGTGGCTCACTCCTGTAAACCCAGCACTTTTGGAGGCCAAGGTAGGAGGATTACTTGAGCTCAGGAGTTCTTATAAGTAAGAACACCCATAGGCTCAAAGTAATGGGATGGATAAAAATCTATCATTCAAACAGAAAACAAAACGAAGTGTACATAACTATTCTTATATAAGGTAAAACAGACTTTAAACCAATAATAATAAAAATGGACAAAGAAGTGAATTATATGATAAAAGTCTAAAAAAAAGACAATGATTCTAAACATATACTCATTCAACATTGGAGCACCAAGATTCATCAAACAGGTTCTTAGAGATCTACAAAGATATCTGGGCAACCAAACAATAATACTGGGAAACTTCAACACCCCAGTGACACCATTAAATCAATCACTGAGGCAGAAAACTAAGAAAGATATTCTGGACTTAAACTTGACACTTGACCAACTGGACCTAATAAACATCTACAGAACATTCCACCCAACAACAATAGAATATACAACGTATGCACATGGCATATACTGTGGCCATAAAGCCAGTCCCAGTAAGTTCAAAAAATAAAAACTAAAATTATACCAACTGGTGCATTCAAAGATCTCAGAGCAATAGAAATAGAAGTCAATACAAAGAAGATCGATGAAAACCACACAATTACATGGATGCTAAACAACCTGCTCCTGAATGACTTTTGGGTAAAGAAAGAAAATAAGGCAGAAATTAAACAATTATTTGAAACTAATGAAATAAAGATGCAACATACCAAAAATTTTGGGACATAGCTAAAGCAGTTTTAAAAGAAAACTTTATGGCATTAAACATCTACATTAAGAAGTTAGAAAGATCTCAAATTAACAACCTAACATCACATCTACAGAAACTAGAAAAACAAGCGCAAACAAACACCAAAGAGAGTAGAAGAGAACAAATAACCAAAATCACACTAAACTGAGTGAGAATGAGATGTCAAAATCCATACAAAAGATCAACAAAATAAGATACTGTTTACTTGAAAAATTAAACATGATTGAAAAACCACTAACTACATTAATTTTAAAAACAGAAGATCTAAATTAATACAATCAGAAATAACAAGGGTGACATTACAACTAAGCCCATAGAAATACAAAAAAAAATTTTTAGAGATTACTACTAAGAACACTACTATGCATGTGAACTAGAAAACCTAGAAGAAATGGATAAATTCCTAGAAACAGAGATCCTCCTATGATTGAACCAGGAAGAAATTAAAATTGTGAACAAACCAACAAAAAGTTCCAAAATTAAATTACTAATAAAAAGCCTACCAACTCCCACCCCCACCCCCCCACACACAAAAATCCTTGGACAAGATAAATTTACATCCAAATTCTACTAGATGCCCAATGATTAGCAAGTCTCAATCATTCTAAAATTACTTCAAAAAATCAAGGAAAAATAACTACTCCCTAACTCATTCTACAAAGTCCACATCATGCTGATACCATCATCTAGCAGACAAAACAAATAAAGAAAACTTCAGGCCAACATCTCTGATAGACATAGACACAAAAATTCTCAACAAAATACTAGCAAGCCTAATCCAGGAACACATCAAAAAGCTAATTAACTATGATTAAGTAGGCTTTATTGTTGAGATACAAAGTGGATTAATATGTGCAAATCAATAAATGTGTTTCACAATATAAACAGAAACCAAATCATCATCTAAATAGATGCTGAAAAAGTCCATTGATAAAATTCAACATTGCATCATGTTAAGAACTGTCAAAAAGTAGGAATCAAAGGGACATCCCTCAAGTAATAAGGGCCATCTATGAAAAACCCACAGCCAACATCATACTGACTGGACAAATAAAAGCTGGATGCATTCTTCTTTAGAAATGGAACAAGACCAGAATTCCCATTCTCACCACACTTATTCAACATAGTACTAGAAGTGATAGCCAGAGCAATCAAGCAAGAGAAAGAAATAAAGGAAAATTTATAGCAGCAAACACACAGGTTTGAAAAAAAAAATCTTACATAGTCATTCATCTTAAGAAGTTAGAAGTAACAAGGTGAACTAAGCCCCAAGTAAGCAAAAGCAAGGAAATAATGAGTTTTCAGTGCAAATAAATGAAATGGAGAACACAAAAGCATTAGAGAAAGTATGCAAAACTCAAAGTTGGTTCATTGAAAAGTGAACAAAAATTATGAAGGCAAAGCTAGATTGACCAACAGAAAAATAAGAAATTGTTACATTACTAAAATCAGAAATGAAAGAGTGGGCATTACTACTGACTTTTAGAAATAATATTATTAACAATTACATGCTGAAAAATGAAATAATTTAAATGAAATTGATATGTTCCTTAAAAGACGACTAAAATTATTCAAACTAATGTAAAAAGAAATTGAAAATCTGTTTAAACCTATTATCAAGTATAAAAATTGAAATAGTATTTAAAAGAACTCCTGAGGCCTCTGTTCTGTTCCATTGGTGTATGTCTCTGTTTTGGTACCAGTACCATGCTTTGATTACTGTAGCTTTGTAGCATAGTGTGAAGTCAGGCAGTGTGATGCCTCCAGCTTTATTCTTTTTGCTTAGGATTGTCTTGGTTATGTGGGCTCTCTTTTGGTTCCACAGGAAGTTTAAAGTGTTTTTTTCCAGTTCTGTAAAGATGGTCATTGGTAGCTTGATGGGGATAGCATTGAATCTATAAATTACTTTGGGCAGTATGGCCATTTTCACAATACTGATTTCTCCTAACCATGAGCGTGGAATGTTTTTCCATCTGTTTGTGTCCTCTCTCATTACCTTGAGCAGTGGTTTGTAGTTCTCCTTGAAGAGGTCCTTTACATTCTTTGTTTCTTGTATTACTAGGTATTTTATTCTCTTTGTAGCAATTGTGAATGGGAGTTTGCTCTTGATTTGGCTCTC